>JAQGBW010001248.1:0-27993 GCA_034698625.1 Julus scanicus
ATATATACACAATATACCTTGAATGATCAAGAATGAACATTTCCTTTATATTAATATGTGATGATTCCTCGAAAGTAGGACACCCTATATTTTTGCTAGTACGCGTTTTTCGATAAATAGGCCCCCCTTAAGCAGGCAATCTCTGATAGCTTTTATGATTTGATGGAAAACTGATAGCTGCAAGGTACAGGATGGATATTTTTCCCGTATGTTCGAATCAACGAACTAATTCTTGACTAAAAAAATAAAAAATATATCGTTTGAAAGCAAAATCGCTTCCAAACGCTCAGGAATGTCTAATTTTTTAGACAGTAGTTCTAATTGTTACGAATAAATCATAAAACATTATTTTTTCAAAATACATTTTTATTATATTATGCGTCGATTAGCTGACCACAAAAAAATATGATAAACTGTTTAGAGAATTATTTTTCTCTTTTAGTTGGTATTTCTATTAGAAGAATCATTTCTTTTATAGGATTTATGACCACCTTAAGTGGTACATATTTGCAGTTTAAACCTATATCGATTTGAATATTGTTAATTGGACCTTTACTTTTATAAAAATTTCCCTATTTCTGGAATTCCACTGTCTATATATATACCGGAACTACCAATTACTAAATAGCTCCCTAACATATTTTCGACAGTAACTGTTTCTTGTAGCATTTGTTTTGAAAAGTTGCGAAAACTTTATTGGATGTAGATAATGTGTGGTTGCGTTGAAAAACTTCAACGGTGTTTTTCTTCCTTCGACGTCCCAAATACATTTCCCCGTAAACCCATCCGTGGAAACTTTAGGATTCATTCCGGCGATGGCACATGGCACAGCTATTTCCAAAAACACTTTATTTTTTAGAAACACCTTCATGACTTCCACAAAAATCTCCGAAACTGATTTAGGAATGTAATATAAATCCGCCACGCTGAAAGAAACAATGGACATGTTCAGATTGGCATCATTTCTATTTTTCAAATATGTGGCAATCAGATTTTTCTGAACTTTGTTGGAGTTGTTAACAGCCATGATTTCAAATTCATCAAAAGATTTGATCAAAGATTTCTTTCCTGAAGGCCTTCCCCACCATCTCCACTCTGAAATCGGTCCTGAAGTCCTATTTATTGTTCGGTACCAGTCTAATTGCAGTTGGGCTACATTCAGATTTCGATTTTTTTCGAAATTCCAGAAATTGAACAAGATATCATCTCCTACCACTAAATAGCCCTCTACATTGAATCGCATCTCCATTGCCCTTATGGCACACTCATAAGCGTAATGACCTTTGACCGACGTTATGTTGATGAATGTAACCTTCTGATATCGCCATGGGAATGGTCCCTGATCAACATCGTTGGTCAGTCCTGCGTAACTATCAGTCTGTCCACAGTAAACCATGTTAGGGAAATGATCGTAATACAGGGCATCCAACAGGCGAATGTTTCTGTAAAATGGATTATTGAACACTATTATCAGTAACACATCTTCATACACCATATTTGGGTTAACAAACCCCGATTCAGTCTCCATTTTCGAGGTAATGTTGAAATAGTCGTCACAAAATCGATTAATGTTCACCATTCCAGAATGGTGATTTTGGTCATTTTCAACAACCGGCGAAAAGAAAATCCTGTGAATTCCCTGCTCATGTTTACTCGTTATACACTCCTCCTTCACGGTGTTCATTTCCGGTTGACGGTAACCGATGGTCACTAAATCTGACAGCCACATGTCAAGCAGCTCTGCATCTGATTTTGCCCAGAATCCACCTTCGGCCATCTTGTTTCCAAGGTGGCTGACGCACTTGAAGAACGTCTTTGCTGAGCAAGTCCAGTTTTTCAGAAACTTGATAAATGCATCGGTTTGTGTGTAAAACTGATTTTCGTCTATGAAATCGCCGAGGTAGTCGTGCGAATTCCTGAACTGGACAGCGTTGGGTGGGAAGAAGGACAATCTTTGACCAATGAGCCAAAGAAGGCGCTGCGCCCAATAACCCCTCCAGATGTCCGTGACCCTGAATGCCACGGATGTGGGCAAAAATAGGGCCCAAAAGGCATCGTAGTGAAAAAAAGTGTTTTGAGAATTGAAGGGCGCAAACACGCCTTCTGGCAGAGTTACAGGGGGCGCTCTGGCATCGAATGTTACGTTGATGTAGCTCTGATGGGCTTCTTTTCTGGTCAACCGGAAGATGGCGTCCACGTCGGGGTCACCGTTGACCAAACCCTGTTGAATGGCCGGGGTTTTAAAAGTGCACAACTTGTAAGTGTTGTTGTTGGGCTTGTTGATGCGAGCCAGGGGAAATCCCCTCGGCCAGATGGACGGTTGGCCGAAATGGGCGTAGGGATTCATGACGTCGTCTGTGATGTAGTCGTAAATTAAACCACTCGTAAATTCGTCCTGGTGGAAATTAATATTTCCGCCGTTTGGGTGGTTGTCGTCGTCCGTGTCGTATATGAACTTTGCCCCGTGTTGAATGGCATACAGATAGCCCACCATCTTCCGTGTGTAACTGTTTGTCGGTAGATGCGACACACTTCGAAGCCCCAACGAATTCTGGTCGTCGATTTCCAGGAAAATGCAACCTGGAAAACTTAATTGAAAAATAAAGTTAGCCATAAATCATGATGCGTTGTTGGGTATGTTTCCAGGCAGCAGAATATTGTTTTCAGAGCATACTTTTCCCCAGTAAACAACTAAATTCTTAGATTCGCGCTATTTTGGAATATTGTGCTCCTGTTTGGAACCCTCACAGGATGGTTCATATTTAGGATATAGAGATCCAGCGTAGGGCAGCCAGATTTGTTAAGGGCTGTTGTAAGCATACCGCGAGTGTGACAGAAATGCTCCACTCCCTAAATTGCGATATGTTGAAGTCCAGACGCGAAAAGTTATCTATTGGGTTATTCAAACGTTTTAATTTCTCTCTTAATTCACATCTTGTTTCCCATATATTAACGCTTAACAACCACTGTAAGAGCAGACATAATCAGCTCCAATCCTTTGACCTTGGCTTCATGCCAAGACTGATAGTTACTATTGGTCTTTTTTGCATTTGATTAAACGATGCCAACCTGGCGATTCTCATGATTTAGTTCAAATTCAGTCTAACAATGATGACTAAACCCCATACCACAGTTGCTCAAATTACATGTGCTTGAGACCGAGATGTTTCTCAAGTCCCAAATGCCACTAAAAAATGCCACAGCTGCACAAAAAAATTGCCATGTCAAGCTCAAGACAGCCAAATTTGAGACAGAGCTTCAGGTTGGTCGCTGCTTAAGTAGGAGCATTCTCCTGAAATTGGGTGCTACCCCCCTACCATATGGCATTTATTTGTTGACTGTGAGGTACTGATTTAAATTGAATTTTTGGATATTCTAGCATTTTTTTATTCAGAGAGAGAGCATTTTATAGTATTTCTATCGCCTTTTTAAGAAAATGAAAAAGTCGATCATTATCGTCTCTTGTTTTTATTTCTCCTCATTCTTGAACGAAGAATAAATATTTGTTTTAGATCATAGTACTTTTTAATATCTGTCACTAATTGGTAAATTTTATTATAATACTACTTTCAAGGAAAATGATTTACGTACGTCCAGTTTTTGGGTGTTTTTAAGTCTCCCACAACGAGAACTTGCCATCCTTTTATTTTCGATAATTTTTCGATGTCGTCAGAAGGGTATTTAATAGTTGTCACCACAATCCAATTTGCACCACTGGTTTTCGATACCATATTTATTTCAGGAACTGACTTGTGATGGCTAAAATACACAAAAAGTTATTCAAATAGATGAGAATAATAGGTTTTGAACTATTCTAAAAAGTGTCCACATATGAGATTCCTCTCATTTCTATGATTTTCTATAAAAGAATATTTTTTTACGAACGTTCAATTTTTTGGACTTTTGGTGGAATTTTATAGTAATTGTTATAAGAAATGTTAAATTGTTATTATCATAATAGAATACCTATTTTCGAGATGTATGAATATTATAGTAATAAAACAAGAGACGACAATTAATCCCATCCAAGTAATTCTTTTTTTGCGAACTTAGTAAGTAAATGAACCTGACAACTTGTTGTACATTCTGTCACCTGTAATTTGCACGGGTTTTGCTTGAAACGTGAACTTTTAACGCTGCACGTTTTACCAACTGCTTTAACGAAATCCAATCTCCATTAGTGATTTTTAGACATCACTAGCTTTATTACATCCGTTGTTATACTTTGTTATATGTACTACTGTATTTTGTATAAGCGTTGTTATGCCATTAATGGATTGTCAGCATTTCCTTATGTATTGAATGCTGCTTTTTTTTTTGTAAATAAAGCGTTTTTCGGATTTGCACCAGGAGGTCAATGTTCAATGACTATCTCATTGAGACTCGCTTCATTTCTGTTAAATTCTATAGATATACCAGCTAGTCAAATTCTAGTCATAAATTATTACAGAAGAGGCTTTATCTGCTTGACTAAATTCTGCAACTGCGATGATTAGTTTGATGGGTGTCAGTTAAAGTTCAAGAATGGTTATCTATAGATATGTTTATGGATTTTACTTTAAATAAAAGAAAATGTCACGTACGTCCAATTTTTGGCAGTTTTTAAGTTACCTACATCGGTATTTGTTTTTACTGCAGTCGAAATCTAGTAATAATTACCCTTCCTCCTTCCTAACTTGTCAGGGCAGAAAATGCCGCACTTGAAACGTTCAATTAAGGTTTTTAAGCACTATAATTCTTAACTGTGGAGAGGCTTTTCGACCATGGTGACCTGTTGTCAGAGATAACCATAACATGCTCCAAATATGTTGTTATACATGGATCAGAATGCATGCACTATCTAAGAAATATAAAATTATTTTAAATTTGTTATTAAAAGCATTAACTTTATGTTAATTGGTTTTAAAATACTCCCGTACAATAAATGCAGTCGAACCTGCCTATCTCGAATTCCATGGGAAGAATTAAAATTTCGAGATAAACAGGGTGAAATGTCTATTGTATATGTATATAAAAGTCAAATTGTAATCGTGGGTGTGCCTCATCAAACAATTTCTTCGAAACTCCAATTTATGCGTTTTGACACGATTAGTTTTTCAGAAGGTTTTAATATACTATAATTTAGTTAGTTCAATGTATTCTCCAATACTTATATCCACGAATTTTGATAACTAGTAAAAAAAATAATAAAAAGTTGATATGCTTTATTTTCTCAAATTTGTTCTTGAAAATTAAAAAATGAAATTGTGAATAATGGATAATATTTTATTTGTAAATCGTATTTTTTAAATATTTCAAATCTTGCATACCTGGAAAATCTTTGCAATTTTTTTATTTTTAAGCCGGAAGAAACTTTTGTATTGCATATCGTATGTACAGTATAAAACTATTTACCGTTTTAATTAAACTATTGATTTACGTAATTGATATAAATTCTTACCTTGTTATTAGCCATAAGAAATATGAAACAAATAGTATAATTAACAAAAGGAGGAACAATTTCCGTGGAAAACTGCGCACTGTATTCAACATCTTTAAGCTTGCTATACTGTATGCGTGTTGAATTTAACGCAAAGTACGAATTTTACAAGTTTTCTGCGTGTGACCAAATTTTAATATTTGATAAGATACCGTGTTCAGTATTTTCATTATGATAACCATAAATGGAAAATTGCATTAAAAGTGATACAGTGGAACCTCTGTTTACGAACCCCATTTAAACCCCATCCCTCTCAAACTTCACTCTGATGCGGTACGATTACTTAAAAATAAAACAATATCGGCGGCACTTACAAGCTTCCATCCCTCCATCGCCGACAAGATCAACGCTTCCTTAAAACTAATATCGGTTTTAATTTAAATCCTTGAAAACACATTTCTTGTATTTATTAAAACTTATCCGTAACAAAGATGTTCAGCTGCATGGAACTAGTAAAACAATTGTAGAAACTTGGACCTTCGATTGCTGGACCAGAGAGATGTGTTCGTGAACTGAAGCATCCTTCGTGAAGCGAAACAACATGCGGTGCTCGTAAACCGATTTGTACGTAAACTGAGACGATTGTAAACCGAGATTCCACTGTATGTGTAATTAAGTGTATGCTAGCACTATAGCAAAAATCGTATTTTTCTCAGAACACCGAAAAACGCAAAATTTACACGTTGCGCTTGATTTTAAGGAGAATAAAACCCTTGAATGTTCAGAAAACATTTAAATTATTCTCATACAAAATCCATTTTTTTCAAAATATGTTTGCTATTTAACATGTGTTTAAGTTTTGCATGTTAAATATATGGCAAGTTCATCTGCACATAATTGTATAATTGTATAATTGTACACATAATTGTATGTGTAGATGAACTTGCCATATATTTAACATGCAAAACGCAAACACCTGTTAAAAAGCAAACATATTTTGAAAAAAATGGATTTTGTATGAGAATAATTTAACGTACATACTTCAGTAATTTCACCATTTTCATATTGGAATTAGTGATGTAAATTATCGTCGAACTAGTGATCTCCACCGTGCACGTAAGAATTCACATAACTAAAATATATACAAAAAATAGGTTTTTTCTCGTCATGTCACCTTGTTATTAGCCACAAATTGAACTTTAATAATTTTATGAACTTAAATGATTTGAACTTTAAATAAATTGAACTTTACATTTTTCACTAAATTATAACGTAGAAAGCATCGAGAGCGAAAAATAATTTTCAGTTAATTTTTATATGGATTCTTAAAGTATACAATTGAGACAAAAATGGAATAGGGAAAGATTAGATCTTCCAAAAACTATTTATATGGAAAATGTAAATTCATAATTAGAGACAATTTAAGTTAATATATATTGAATTTATTTGTCGGTATTTTCTATTATATAATTTATGGAAACAGAAATTGAGGTCAGAGGTTTAACAGATTATAATCTGATTTTATAAATTTCAGTACCAATATATTGTACATTATAAATATAGTAAACATCAGTAAACATTCCAGGACATCTGAAATTCAGAAGTATACGAATAAATTAATATTATGACTGCATTACCAGTGCTGCAACATCTGACTAACATAGTTTTGACAGTAAGTGCGTTTGGTAGTATTTTCTGCAAATAATGTCGAAAACTTCACCGGATGTACAAAATGGGCTGTAGCATTGAAATAAATAAACGGTGTTTGGCGGGTTCCATCCCAAATACTTTTTCCATTAAATCCATCTATGGTAACTTTGGGATTGATACCGGCAATCGTATTTGGTACCGCCATTTCCAAGAACACTCTATTTTTTAAGAATACCTTCATGACTTCGACAAAAATTCCAGAAACTGATTTAGGAATGTAATACAAATCCGACACACAGTAAGATACGATGGACATGTTCAGATTAGCTTCATATCTATTTTTCAAATATGTCGAAATCAGAGATTTCTGAATTTCGTTGGAGTTATTGACTGCCATGATTTCAAATTCGTCGAACGATTTTTCCAAAGGCTCTTTACCAAACGACGTTTCCCACCACATCCAACCCATTGGTCCTGAAGTCCGGTTTATTGTTCGATACCCTTCCATTTGCAGTTGTGCCACGTTCATGTTTCTATTTTCTACGAAATTCCAGAAGTTAAACATGACATCATCCCCCACCACTATGTAGTCGTTCACGTTATATCGCATTTCAATGGCCCTAATGGCACACTCGTAACCGAAATATCCGCCTTCAGCCGTTATGTTAATGAAACTTATCTGACGCTGGCGCCATTCAAATGGTCCCTTGTTTATATCGTTAATGAGATTTTCGTAACTTTCGGTTTGCCCGCAGTAAACGATGTTGGGAAAATGGTCGTAATACAAGGCATCCAGTAGACGTATGTTCTTGTAAAACGGAAAATTGAACACGATTATAAGTAATAGATCTTCGAAAACATTGCTGGGTTTTGGACTTGTATTTTCCTCGGTTGAGCTGTTAAAATGGTTTTCGCAAAAATCAATAATATCCCATAATCCCGATTCCTGGGTTTGGGAGGTTGTCACATCAGTAGAAAAGAAAACCCTGCGTATCGTCTCCTCTGGCTTATTTTGTAAACACTCGTCCATCGATTTGTTCATTATCGGTTGCTGGAAACCGATAGCCAACAAATCTGATAACCAAATGTCGATTAGCTCGGCTTCTGATTTTGCCCAAAATCCATTTTCGGCCATCTTGTTTCCAAGATGGCTGACACATTGGAAGAAAGTCTCATTTGGACAAGTCCAGTTGTTCAAAAATTCAATCATCAAACCAGTTTGCATGTAAAATTGATTTTCATCTCTGAAATCCTCGAGGTAGTCGTGCGAATTCCTGAACTGGACAGCATTGGGTGGGAAGAAGGACAATCGCTGACCAATGAGCCAAAGGAGGCGCTGTGCCCAATAACCCCTCCAGATGTCCGTGACCCTGAAAGCTACGGAAGTGGGCAAAAATAAGGCCCAAAAGGCTTCGTAGTGAAAAAACGTGTTTTGAGAATTAAAAGGCGCAAACACGCCCTCTGGTAGCGTTACAGGGGGCGCTCTGGCGTCGAAGGTGACGTTGATATAGCGCTGATGGGGCTTTTTTCTGGTCAGCCGGAAGATGGCGTCCACGTCGGGGTCACCGTTGACCAAACCCTGTTGAATAGCCGGGGTTTTAAAAGTGCATAACTTGTAAGTGTTATTGGTAGGTTTGTCCAAGTTCTCTAGGGGATATCCCCTCGGCCAGATGGATGGTTGTCCGAAATGGGCGTAGGGGTTCATGACATCGTTTTTGTAGTCATCGTAAATCAACCCACTGGTGAATTCGTCTTGATAAAAGTTAATATTTCCGTCTTTAGGATGGTTGTCGTCGTCTGTATCGTATATATACTTGGCTCCGTGTTGAATGGCGAACAAATAACCGATGATCTTTCTCGTGTAACTGTTTTTTGGAATTTGTGAAGTAATTTTAAAACCCAGCGCCAACTGGTTATCAATCCCCAGAAAAAAGCAACCTGGGTAACTGCGGAATTGAAACTACAGTTAGCAGAATAACCGGTATAAATCTGTTTTTGATAAAACCATGGCAAAATTCCTGATTTGTATTTTTTTTTAATTTATTTATTTTATTTATTATTATTTTTTTTTTGTTGATCGTTTGTGAAGGTTTTTAACTTAGAAATTAATGAATTTTAAAAAATCATCGAAAGATTTTGAACAAATATTACTATACCTAACACTTTCAGATTTCCACACTGAGACTTCCACTCAAATGATGATAATGAGAATTTATTGCACATGGATTTATTAAAAAAGAAAAGAAAAAAACATAGTCCACATACGTCCAGTTTTTTGGTGTTTTCAAATCACCCACAACGAGCACTTGCCATCCTTTAATTTTCGATAATTTATCGATATCTTTGGAGGGATTCTTAATGGTCGTGACAATGATCCATTTTGTGATATTATTCTGTGTTGCAAATGGCGCGTTGAATGAAGGTCGAACAATTGCACTTTTTCGAACACTCGTTTCATAAAATGTGATGAGGGGAAATGAGTTACGAAATCTGAAATATATAGAAACCTTTATCAGTTTAGCAATTGGGAGGCTAAATCAACCTTTTTCAACTGTTTCCAAACAATTGCCAATTAAAATTTGATTCTATTTGATCTATTACATTTCAGATAAAAAAAAATGTAGAAACAAATTGTATGATAATCTAATTTCTTAATTAAAATTTGCTTTTGCTTTATTGTTTTACTTTGTTCACAAGTATTATTTCAAAATATTATGTAGAAGTAACAGTATGATGAAAGGAAAAGTCACGTTATGTCAGACCAGGTTAAAAAAAACACTGTTCTGTAGCATTAATTGGTTCTGTTCGACTTTCAATTCATGTACTATATTGTAATGACGATCTTTATTAATGAAACTTTAGGCTAATTTCAAATTGATAAAATTCCAAACAAACGTATTCCTGTTCTCACATTTTTACGATATAGATTATTTGTTAAATATTACAATTCTTAAATGATCTGAATATATTTAGATGACTTAAAATATTGTATTTAAATTAAGTATGTACTGCAAATGTTGGGATTTTTCAGAGAGATCCTATAGATAACATTAGAAAATCTTTGGGGAAACTTGAACACATTTGTTTACAAACATTAATTAAGTGCGTTTTGTTTTGAAGTCTTACCTTCCTTCGAACCATAAGGAACATGTTAGCAAAAATGCAATTATGAAAAGGCATAGACCTTTTTTCCGAGCGCTGCAGTCGATGTTGATCATTTTGATGCTTTAACCAGGCTTTGGCTTACTGTTTAGTCTTAATTACAGAAATAGGACAACGTTAAAAATCAACAAACAAATCGGGTTTTGGCTACGTAATATAATTTTAAAATTATAAAATTAGTGTCCCAACCTTTTTATGCTAATTGTGCAGAGAAAGCATTAAAGTGTCTATAGTAGAGCACACTATTTAATAACCTCATTATTTTTCTATTTATTTGATAAAAAGTGAGAAACTCTATCCTTAAAAATCTATTGTGAACCTTGACAATTAACTACTGTGCTTTTCTATATGAAAATGTATCTCCTATTTTTGATTAGTAGAAAATAAATTACCATTTCCTTATTATTAATTTTCCTACAATTTTAATAAATGGATTCCTTGTTGGAAGACACTCTCTGATCACATACCTTACAAGATATTGATGTTTGAATGTTTCTCACGTTACCTTTACAGATGTAAAGAAATCTTCTTGTCCCATTAACTGACCACTTACTAACATCCAGAATTTCACGTGTAGAAAGGAACGTGTTTTAAAGGTGACAAATTACATGTATATGTGCCGAATCAACGAACAGTTACTATTCCTGGAAGAAGAAAAAAAATGTAAATTTGCTATTATTTGAGAACATGATATCCAGGTACCGAAAAATCATGATTTATTTTGCTTCAATGACAAGTGGGCTATAATGCAGAAATTCAGATTAGTTTTTACGACCTGTCTACTTCATAAACTAATATGCGGATATTCACGAGCTATTCACGAGCACGATTGCGGCTGATGTTTAGAGGCATATTTGCCTGGAAACAACTGTGTCATTTAGTTTGGAATTGTTTGATACAATAAAAATACAGAGATTGCTAAGGTTTTATTGTCTAAATGGTAATATTGACATTCCGATTATCGTTCCAATGCATGCTTCACGATGATTTCCGTTTTCCGAAAGTTTTCCCAGCTTTTAGTATGTTATGATTATGTTATGTGTTATGAATTACCCTAACATAGAAAAACATTTCATCCTACCTGATCCATGCACCTAATCCAAAGAACGCAATCCAGAAATTGTTGATTAATTTAAAAACAAATCGAAATAACAGCGCTAAAGTCTGACAATTAAATTCATAAATGAATAAAATCCAATTGAAGCAAGTTATCGAGTTCCATTTTTCACATTTTGAAATTCTATTTTGAAATTCTATTTTGAAGTTCTATTTTTTTGCATGCTTTATAATTCTATTTCTAGGCATGCTTTATAATTTTATTTGTTTAGAATTTTGACTGTTTGCCACTGGAAATAGCTGCAATGTATTAACAAGCAAGTACTGGACATCTCATGATAAA
Organism: Julus scanicus; assembly: GCA_034698625.1. Classification (NCBI taxonomy): domain Eukaryota; kingdom Metazoa; phylum Arthropoda; class Diplopoda; order Julida; family Julidae; genus Julus; species Julus scanicus. Next base: position 11,631 of record JAQGBW010001248.1, read on the forward strand.
GAAGACTGCAAAACAAAATAATCAGTCCAAACATTGTATTGAATTTAGTTTCAATGTATGCGCAAGTACCAATTTTTAATTTAAAAAAATAAACTAAAAATTGGTACTTGCACGTTCATTTACCAAATTATATTAGCAATTTAGATGACAATATTACTGTCGCGACCTTCGTTTTCATATTACGAACTAAACTCATCACGGCATTACCAATTATTAAACATCTCATTGACATACTTTCGGCAGTAACTGTTTCTTGTAGCATTTGTTTTGAAAAGTTGGGAAAACTTTACTGGATGTACATAATGTGTTGTTGCATTGAAAAACTCCATCGGTTTGCTGCGTCCTCCGCCCCAAATACTTTTACCCTTAAACCCATCCGTGGAAACATTGGGATTAATACCGGCGATGGCACATGGCACAGCTATTTCCAAAAACACCTGATTTTTTAGAAACACCTTCATGACTTCCACAAAAATCTGCGATGTTGATTTAGGTACGTAATACAAATCTGCCACGCTGAAAGAAACAATGGACATGTTCAGATTGGCTTCATTTCTGTTTTTCAAATATGTCGAAATCAGATCTTTCTGAATTTTGTTGGAGTTGTTAACTGCTATGATTTCAAATTCGTCGAAGGATTTGATCAATGCTTTCTTTCCCAAAGACGTCCCCCACCACATCCAACCTAAGGGTCCTGAAGTCCGATTTATTGTTCGGTACCCATCTAATTGCAGTTGGGCCACATTCAAATTTCGAATGCTTTCGAAATTCCAAAAATTAAACATCATGTCATCTGCTATCACTAGATAACCCTCGACGTTGAAACGCATCTCCATTGCCCTTATGGCACACTCATAGCCGAAAAATCCTTTATTTGACGTAATGTTGACAAATGTGTGCTGACCCTGACGCCATGCAAATGGTCCATGGTCAATGTCGTTGGTCAAATTTAAGTAACTCGTGGTTTGTCCGCAATAAACTATGTTTGGAAAATGGTCGTAATAAAGGGCATCCAGTAGGCGAATGTTCTTGTAAAATGGAAAATTGAACACGACTATTAGTAATACATCTTCGAAAACCATTTTGGGATTGACCCGATGCCCTGAAGCTGTCCATTCCAGGGCGGAAATGTTGAAATGCTCATCACAAAATCGATTCATATCTCTTACACCCGATTCCGGAGTTTGTTCAATTTGCATAACCGGGGAGAAAAAAACCTTGTGTATTTCTTTTTTTTTGTTACTTTCTAAACATTCCTCTGTCACGTTGTTCATTTTCGGTTCTTTGTATCCTATTTTCTTTAAATCGGCCATCCACATGTCTAGCAAGTTGGCTTCATCTTTTGCCCAAAATCCACCCTCGGCCATCTTTTTTCCAAGATGGCTGACGCATTGGAAAAACGTCTTTTCAGGGCAAGTCCAATTTTTTAGAAATTTGATCAAAGAATCCGTTTGCGTATAAAACTGATTTTCGTCAATGAAATCGTTGAGATAATTGTGCGAATTTCTGAACTGAACGGCATTGGGAGGGAAGAATGACAGCCGCTGACCAATAAGCCACAGAAGGCGCTGTGCCCAGTATCCCCTCCAGATGTCAGTGACTCTGAAAGCCACGCTTGTGGGTAAAAATAAGGACCAAAAGGCTTCATAGTGAAAAAAAGTGTTTTGAGAATTGTATGGCGCGAACACGCCCTCTGGCAGTGTTACAGGGGGCGCTCTGGCGTCGAATGTGACGTTGATGTAGCTCTGATAGGGTTCTTTTCTGGTCAACCGGAAGATGGCGTCAACGTCGGGGTCGCCGTTGACCAATCCCTGTTGAATGGCCGGAACTTTAAAAGTACATAACTTATAAGTGTTGTTGTTGGGTTTGTTCACACTTCCTAGGGGGAATCCTCTCGGCCAGATGGATGGTTGACCGAAATGGGCATAGGGGTTCATGACGTCATTGGTCACGTTGTCGTAAATTAACCCACTCGTGATTTCGTCTTGATAGAAATTGATTTTTCCGCCGCTAGGGTGGTTGTCATCGTCCGTGTCATAAATGTATTTGGCCCCATGTTGAATGGCGTATAGGTAGCCAATGTTCTTTCTGGTATATGCATTTGTTGGTAGATGTGCAGTAATTTTATAATCCAATGCCATCTGATCATCAATTCCAAGAAAGACGCATCCTGGAAAACTGTCAAATAGAAATTGCACCGTTAATGGGAGCGACTACATATCATACATAGAGATGATTTTAAAATGTTAGATTAAATATCGTATTTTTTATCTTCTCGGCATGCAACATAGCATTAAAGTTTGTAATAACAAAGTTTACTTTTTAGACCATGGAAATTAAAAAATGTTGATATGCATATTTATCTAAACTGCACTTTGTTTTAGAATCAAATGTAGTTTACATACTTCCAATTCTTGGGTGTTTTCAAATCGCCCACAACAAGCACTTGCCATCCTTTAATTTTCGCTAATTTTTCAATGTCTTTCGAGGGATCCCTTATGGTTGTGACAATGATCCATTTTGAGGAATTTTTCTGAGATGCTAATGACGGCTTGAGCGTCGGCTTGACTGTCGATGTGAGCGTCGGCTTGACTGTCGGCTTAACTGTCGATGTGAGCGTCGGCTTAAATGTCGATGTGAGCGTCGGCGTGACTGTCGGCGTGAGTGTCGGGATGACTGTCGGCGTGAGGTTCGGTTGGACAGTTATGTCTGTTTCGATAATTGTTTGACCAACAGTGTTGATGGGAACCAATTTATAAAAGCTGAAATATTTCATGTGTATAGTAGCGAAATCAGCTGAAGAATTTACACTAGATTGCTGGAAAATCGAGAGCTTAACGTTTAGCGTTTCCTATTTTACATTGATTACAGTTCCACATTTCCACAGAGATACAAATTTACATCAATTTTGACCAAATTTTAAGGAACAGCAGTTTAAAAAATTTGTTATTTTATAGGAAAAATAGAGTAACATTGTCGTATTTATAGTTATGATAGTTATAAATCACGTATTTACAAATTGAATATTATTAGTATGCATCATAGCAGGTCTCTTTTAATTTGTATGAAGAAGTCAAATAAATCTAGTCTATTACGACATAAGTAATTTCGAGTATACGCTATACATTTATTTCGAAATTGTTTAAATTTTACTTTAAATACTAATGATTTGCAACTTTTCCCAAAAACAGAGGTTGCCTATCTATACTGCTTTTCATTGCAGTGTGAAACATTGGAATATATATGTGAAATGTTGTACATTCTTACCTCATTTCGTACCACATGAAGAAACATGTTCCTAACAATACAATTAACAAAGCGCATAAACGTTTTACCCGAGTACTACAAGTATAAGCAATTTTGACCATTCTGAGGGTTCACGTATACGACTGATACGAATATGAGCTCATACACTCTTGGTTTTGAATGATTAAATACCCCACTTTTATCATGTAACTTGTTTCTCAATTTGCCATTATCTGAATACCTTAGTTACGTTTGATGTTAAAATGACGACATTATTCTGAGGAATATTTATAGCTAGCGATGTTATTATCAAAACATCGGAATATATTATACATGTTTAGTTCCTAATTGACAGAATTTGTTACCTCTTTTAAGTTTTTGTTAGCAGAGTAAGCAATCTGAAGTAAACTCTGAAGCCTTGAAATACCTCTGAGAAAAATAAGGTTTTATCAATGTTGCTTGACATGCATGGAGTGTTTAGAAAAATAATAATTAAATACATGGGGTTTTATCAGTGTTGCTTGACATGGAGGGCTTCGAAAATTAATAATGAAGACACATTTTTATCACGGTTTATTCTTTTATTGAAAATGTAGTTTCCACACGAAGATGCTGAAATATAAATAAATTCTTTATTAATATACAGCAAGACTAAAAATTCTGTTCCCCTTGCCAAATTTTCTTAACGGGAGAAAAATTGAAAATTGTGATAAGAGGAACATAAAAACCATGGGTGTGCAATTTAATATGTGTACATAACATAAATACAGCTAGTATACCTCGAATGGTCTCTCTCCACTGTGACAATGTACTGATCATTCAAGGTAAATTGTACCGCTGTTATGGGGGAAGAATGGCCACTATACTTTAGATATGGATCCTGAAATATACATATATAACGTGAATGCGGATTTTATGTTACTGTAATTTGTCTGTTATTATGTAGCTTTACCTTGATATTTGTAGATTTAATTTTGTATATTATTAATCGTCCTTCACTACTTCCTAATGCCATGAGATTTCGGCAATGGGATATTGCCGAACACGTTACTGTTGTCGCATCCACATTTATCTTTTCACCATTTGACAGATGGAATTCAGGATGAAAAAGACTGTATCAAATGAATTAAAAAATAGCGTTAATTTTGTGATGAATGCATGGATAAAATTACATGGATGTGTACGAAGTCTAACTCGCCTAAAAGTTGCCCATTTTAAATGAAAAAGACTGCTGCTGAATTCGATAGGATATCCATCTGGCAATGCTATGATTGTGTTCTCGTACGAATAATTTGTTACCTATGTTCATTTTGAAAAGATATATACTATGATTGATGAATAACTATAGTAACATGGTACAGCAATTTCAGTGCAAGCTCCATAGCATGTATTAAGTCCTAATTTACCAATAATTTATTGCTGTCGGTGCAAAAATCGATTTTGATTGATGACGAGGACTGTCCTTGCCAATATCCAACTCGTAAAAGTTGATAACCTGGACTGAAGGCGTAAATTTCCACTCTGCAGTTTGCATCAGCAACCGCCAAATACTTGTTGTCAGGTGATACTCTGAAAAATAGTAATATTTAAAGAGGAAAATGAAAAATTTCTTTGATGTAGTCTCAGGTGTGAGACATCAGGTTTGATGTGTATTGTTCACTCAAGGCCGTATGTATGGTGGGGGGATATCATGGGGATTAATCCCCCAAATCCAATAAATGTTACAAATTTCAACCCGAATCTGCCAATTTTCCGCGATTTTTCTAAGGTAAAAACCCAATTTGTCTATGCTAAAAACACAATTTCTCTATGGTAAAAACGTTATTTTTCTAAAGTAAAATAAATATTGGAAATTTAATTTTATTTTTGGAAATTTTATTTAATTTTATTTTTAGAAATTTTATTTTTTGGAAATTTTATTTTTGGAAATCTCATTTTATTTTATTTTTGGAAATTTAATTTTATTTTATTTTTGGAAATTTTATTTTATTTTATTTTTGGAAATTTTTTAGGTTAATTTTATTTTTGGGAATTTCATTTTATTTTATTTTGGTTTTGGAAATTTTGGAAGCGTAATTTTTCTAATGTAAAAACGAGCACCATAGTAAACCATATCCTCCCCCCCCCCCCTCCCGAAATGTGATCACATACTTGATGTCTGTGTTGCGCTTGTTGTGGTCGCATCTTTTGTTTAACACTTTGAAGGATGTTGAATTTATGATGACGATTTGTCCGTTATTAAGGCCCACCACCAATATTTCGCCGTCTTGACTGAACTGCAGACAAGATCCAATGCCGTCTAGAGTGACCTTTCCTTTGCATTTCTGTTGGAAAAATCAATTGTGATTATTGCGTCAGATTCAAAGTGAATCGGCAATCTTAGACAAAAAGTGCTGGGCAATATAACAATGAACATTCTCCTTACTTTTATGGTCAAATCCCAAATGCGAACCGTATGATCATCACCGGTTGTTGCAACAATATGTTTGTAAGGGTGACAGCAAATACCCCAGAGACCACCTTTGTTATGACCGTGAATTATTTCGCGAAATGACCCGAGTTTTTCTATCAGTTCATGAATGCAGTTGTCCAACGTCCCCAAGAAAATCTTTCCCTGAAATTAGTTAAATTGTTTAAGATTTGGAAGAATCAAACATGTTGGAGAGTGGTGTTGACTTTGATAATTGCAAGGTATTTACTTTGGACCTTGTAAGTGACTTAACTACGATGTCACTGTCGATGCATCTGAGGGGAAAGGGTTTACATCTCCGTATTTCTGGGTCCCATAACTTAACCCCGGCATCGTCCATGTTGCTTCCGCTGAACCTGTCGATTATTAATGGCACTGTAAATATGAAAAATCCAAAACAATGCTCCATCCGTGAATTTAAAAATGACAATCCCTCACTGTTTTGAACCCGTAGTGATCAAGCCGTCTCTTAGTGTCAAATCCATCGCAAAAATCGGACCAACGTGGGCCCTCACGATGATTTTTTGCAAAAAATTCTTTTTCCAAATGTAAATGTTGCCGTTGGTGGCTCCGGTAAATGCAGTGTCATGCTGTAATTTTAATCATAATGTTATATTTAGACCACGATTATCTCATAATGCACGATCTGCTAACGCACGAAGTAACATGAAGCAAATGAAGATAGGCATAAACTTTGATATTTCCAAACTTGAGCCAAACTTTTCCAATGTTCATTTAGTAATTATAATCATTTTAAAAGTTAATCGCAATCTGCGGTTTTTCATTTATGAGGCACCCTGTAATTTTCAGACTATTTCAATAAATGCTGCCCCTACTAAAGTAGGCAATCACTGATAGCTTCGGTGCTGCGATGAGTAGCACGTAATTTTATTAAAAAAAATGCTGGTTATTTTATGCCTATTTTATTACCTTTCCAAATGTAACAGAAAGCATAGTTTTAATCGAGATATCATTTTCCAGTTGTCCAGTGCAATCCACGTTAATTACGCCTTTTCGGCCCATTAGTTGACCACCCACTAACGTCCAAAATTTCACGTGTTTGATTCCAACAGTTACAAATTCTGTGTCCGAATCCGGTCGAAATTGTGCTTTTAGGATCGGGTTTCTGTGTCCAAAACAACGAGCAACTACGATTCCTGAAATTTTATGATAATTACGTTAGAAATACACAATGAATATTCGTATACTAAAGTGAACGATGAATGAGAATGATTTTCTCAAGATAAGTTTACCTTCTTCCCATCTCCAAATTGTAAGTGTGTGAGCATCATCAAACTCGGCGCTTAGAAGTAACTTGCCATTTCCAGAAAAACTTAAGGATGCAATTCCTCGATTATTTACGATTTTTAATAGCGAAAGGCATTGCATAGAATTGATGGACCATAAATGAATCGCTGGATTTTTATGCAATTGGCCCGATGCTATAATCCCTTGATATTGGGGATGGTGATTCGTCGTCAGGCAAGTTATTAAGCTGGTATGTTTTTTGTAAAAAGTTTGTTTCTCTGAAAAACCAAAATTTTATAATTTACTTCAGATGTGACCATTGTAATTAAAGAATTTAAAGATTTCTAAATCACCTGAAATATTATTCAAAGCCACGACGTTCGAAGCCACTAAGTATACGATTTCATCGTTGACTGAATGCAAATTTCCACTGTATCCACTGCCTTGATATCCAAAAATGTAATCCAACTCTAACTCTGAAACCTATAAATACATTTAAATGAAGGATAACATATTTTTGAGTTTCTTTACATTTCTTGAGAAAAAAACAACTCTGTAAGTTATGCGTACCTGTGTAGGCTTGCAAGTTGTTTCAAATTTCATGACTAGTCTTTGATTCCTATTCATTGACACTTCAGATTCGCAATCTCTGTTTTCACGAAATAGAAATGGCGATTTGCATGGTGTTTTGAAATGTAATGAAAAAACAACTATCGATAATCACGCCAGGCTTAGGGGCCATTCAAAAATTATGTCACACCTAGGGGGGTGGGTGGGTTGTTTGTTTTTTGTGACGATTGTGACCAATGGATGGGGGAATTGTGACTAAGGGGTGGGGGGGGGTGTTTAAAAAGAGGCAAAAAAAGTGTGGCATAATTTATGGATCCCCCCTTAACATTAAAATTGTTTTATAGCTCAATTTCTCTCAATCTCGAAATTCAATTACATCATGCATATATAAATTGTTACCAGATAACTAACAAGTTACTCGTACTTGTACTCAGGATTACATGTAGCCATAGGAAATTCCTCGTTGACTTGAAATTGGCTCATTTTAGGATTTGATGGATCGTGGCATGCAGGGCCATTTTGTACATCACTATCAAATCCTGTTTGTATAAATGGGTGTTAGTTATCCCAAACTTGTGAATATTTTAACAAAGTGTTAATTTGCAAAGGATCTTTTTATGTCAATAATTACCATCTTCCAACTCATCAGAGTCAGTTTCATCACTATCGAAATCCACTTTTCTGTCCACCAGAAGCGTTTTACGGGTCCAAATCATAATTGCAGAATCTGATCTGTTGATCGTTACGAGTTGTTTCGAATTGGACAACCATTTCACATTGGTCACTGCGGATCCATGACCATAGTACCATTTTGATTTAGGGTTACGCATCTGGAAGCATAAAGAAACTTAAAACTAGTCTCATCTTGCTACCAGGAAGTAATAATTTCATATCTTACCTTTATTGGAAATGTGAACAGTTTTAGATATCCATAAGAATCTGCTATGGCCAGTATTTTCTTGTCATCTGATAAGCAAGCTCCGTGAATTGCAGAACATACATTACCAGTTAATGTCCAGATATTTTCACAGTTTAGACCGACAATAGATGTCCAAGATGACCACTGCAGCTTGTTCTGTTGTGACAGGGACACAGTACGTGTGTTTCCGCTCGGAATTTCATAAAAGAATTGTTCTCTGCTGGCGGTGGTAATGTGCAGTAATTTCCCTTTTTTAAAATTTTCAAAAAATCACATTAGGGAATACAAGTTTACCCAAGAATGCAGTGCTACTCTAACATTGTCCTATATTACAACCTTTGTAGTCCCAATCCAGGTTGACCACTGAGTCCGACTGTGTTTTACAAACTGTGATCCATCTCCAACGGAATGAGGTGAAAATATCGACGAATCCTCGTTGGTAACCTACTGCCAAATACAGGCCAGGTACTAATGCAGGAATACAATTTCATTTTTGGGAAATAAATATATAATGCGAGTAACATGTGCTAAAGTCATAATGGCTTTAGCACACCCTGTATATTGTGGAATAAATTTGGATTTACTCGGTGAGAACTTTGCAATGGTAATCTCCAGGTTTCGGTAATGGATTATTTCCACTGTATCCAACGTGTCTGCATGTATTATTTGACAACTGCCTAAACATAAATACATTTGTGTTACACTTCAAGGACATTAAGTTTTCTGTGTATTCCTCAATTACAAATACTATATACCATTCAGAAAGCCAACAGCTAGCAGTTTTCCATCTGATGAATATGCAAGGCATTTTCCATATTTTCCCATATTTTTGTAATTCACCATTTGCTGCAAATCTAAATCCCAGATTTTTACATAGGTGTCTCTACCGAAAGTGGCTGCAATGTTCAGAATGGGATGGACATCTAACGCCCAGAGTTCATCGTCCGAATGGCTCTAATACATGTAAGAACACATTGTATTTAAGACATTTTTGAATAATTAAATTAAGGAGATTACAACCCTATCCCTTTTAATGGGTAAATTTGCAAAGACATTCGCAGTCAAACAAAAAAAACATTAAATAGAAATAAAAACTGTTTAAAATAACTTAATAAATCAGCAAGGGGCTTCGCTTGTCATTTTTCATTTTAACATAGTAGATTTTTTTAAATTAAATTATTATTTAAATTTTTGCACTCACAACCCGCCTATCTCATGCTGCCACCTGCTGGCAACGTCTGCAAATTAACGGACATTTTTCAAACTTGTGTATTAATTTTAAAAAATCTACCATTTCAAATTGAAAAAAAGACAAGCGGAGCCCCTTGATGATCCATCTAGCCACCCCAAACAATTTTCTCCCCCACCCAAACCTCCCTCATTCCACTGTGAGTATCTTCGCAAGCCCGTACCATTAAAAAGGATAGGGTTGAAATCACCCTTGAAATATCAAATAAATTAACATTGAACTGCTTCATCTTTCTCATTTGTAAACATAGCGAATTACTCACTAAAGTTATTTTTCTTAAATTTGAACATGTTGAATGACGGCTGAATTATGTTTGTTCGAAATAAAATGAACAGCAAACTTGAAAGTACAAGAATAGAATCAATCCTGCATGCTAAACTTATTGTACCTGATTCAAAATTTGAAAACATCCAGTCCTCTCCATTTGTAAAAGTTCGCTGTTACATGTTCCTGCTATTATTTTTCCATGGGCTAAATGACAAGCTTTAATTGCTGGTCGATCCTCGATTAATTGGCCATTGCCACCCATCATCATATGCGATTTGCTGACAGGATAAGCTCTCAATGATCTTTCCAAATAATCGTCCCACAACTGTATGATGCCATCTTTTCCACCAGACAGAAATCCCTTTGAAATAAGTGAAAAAATAAAGAACTTTAATCATAAAACAATTGATATGATTAAAAAGGGGATACAAAAACTGTTCTTCTGACCTTTTCAATGGCTTGCAGGCAAAATATTGGCCCGTCGTGTGCTTTTAATGTTCTAATGAGGGTACATCCATCCCATACGAAAATTATCCCATTAGTTGAAGCTGAATAACAATATCCTGGGGATTTTCCAAACGAAATTGCGAGCATGGTTTGATTTTCTCCTAAATGCCCAAATACTGGTGACTTGTGGGTGAATCCTGAACCTGTTTAGGTGATGTATAAATGCTATAAATCAAATATTTAAAATATTCTTCGACTTTAGGGGGATTACATTCCTATCCCTTTCAATGGGTTAAATTTGCAAAGACACTCACAGTCAAACAAAAAAAGATTAATTAAAAATAAAAATTGTTTAAAATAGCTTAATAAATCAGCAAGGTGCTGATCGTGTCATTTTCCCCTTTAAAATAGTAGATTTTTTTAATTAAATTATTATTTGAATTTTTGCACTCACAACTTGCCTATCTGATGCTGCCACCTGCTGGCTGCATATGCAAACTAACGATCCTTTTTCAAACTTGTATATTAATTTTTAAAAAATTACTATTTTAAAGTGAAAAACGACAAGTGGTACCTCCTGCTGATCTATCAAGCCACCCCAAACAATTCTCACCCCACCCAAACCTCCCTCATTCGACTGTGAGTATCTTTGTAAACCCGACCCTCTTAATTCCAACAAACCTACCTGCAAGCGTCCAAAATTTCAAATGTTTAATTCCACCTGTGACGAAACTGAGTAAATCATTGGGATTCCACTTCACTGTCAATATCCTTTGCTTATTGCCCCTTGAATGAAATACATATTCAGGTTATCTATTGGAATCTGTGTCCATTGATTCAGTATTTTATGACACTGTAACTTGTAACTCAAACGTGTTTTTTTACCAAGATGTTGCCAGAATTTGCCCTTTTTTCCAGTTCCACACTGTTATACGGTGTCTTTTGTCAAGATCAATACTTATCAGCATTTTACCGTCTCCTGTACATTTAATGGATAATTATAAATAACTGGAAGTGATCCTTATTGGATTAAGATGCTTAAAAATCATATTCTTCCCTTACCGGAAAACTGCACAACTGCGATGGCATATTCATGTGTACCCTTTAAGATGGATAGCGTTTTCATCGAATCGGCATCCCACACATGAACAGTGGGATTTTTTCCAACCTTTAGATATTAATTAATTGGATTATTTTCGTGAAATTATGAAAACAGCATTCATATTTTTCGTTGAAAAAATTCTTTACCTGACCAGTTGCAACGACATCTTTCATCGGATGAATGCAGAGACATAAAATGTCATCAGTATGTTGAATATAAAATTTTTGTTTATGGGTTTCACGAGTGTATACTACTCCGATCGCTGCTACATGGTAAACCATAGAACCCAATTGAGTGAAATACAAATTATTTCTGCAATCGAAACCTCGATATCTGAAACAGACATGTTTGAAAATAAAGTTGATTAATGTTAATGAAGATCACACTAATCTTCACAATAACCTATTGATTTTCATCAGTACAAACCCAAACACGAAATCTAGACTTAGGCCTTCATTAGGTATTTTTCTTTTGCCTTTTCCGTTTGGTAGATCGTATTTTAAGGTGTCCTTTATGTTAAATGATCTGATGTCTTCTTTGTCGAAATTTCTATGGTATGTAGTTTGCAACTCCTTTTCCAAATCTGGATCAATTTCTCCATTATCGTCATCGGAAAAATCACTGTTTTCATCAAAATCATCAGTGTGAACTGCAGAAAGAAACATTTCGTTTACATTTTTTCATTAAGGTTGTCCCAAACTAAATATATTTGCATGCAATGTTTAAAACTTGGAAGGCTATTCCTGATTTGAAAAATGAATGGTACTGTAAAGTTGGGTCTAGACTATCCAAAAACAAGGAGCAAAAGCAGAGTTATTGAAACATTTTCAAAAACATGTTATACAAAACTTTAAAGTTTGGATGCTCCGAAAAAAACATGTTTTCTGCTTTTTGTTTTAAAAGCAGCTTTTTAAAGCAAAAACCTTGACCGCTGAAATTGCTTTGAGATCAAAGAAAAATGTTTTTGCTTTTAAAATCTGTATATAATCTGGATGCTATGCTTTTAAAAGCAAAAAACACAAAAGCAAGTTTTGAAAAGCATGGTTTTACAAAATGTTTACAAAAAAAGTATTAGGGGCACTCAAACAGACCCCAAAATTTTGCACATGTCTGCAGTTTAATCCGATAATTGGGGCCATTGTACATGTGCTGACCCAGTTTCTAAAACGACTCCTTCTAATTGGCTGGACCTACTTCAATGGGGTTTGTAGAAGCGCTGGAGAAAAAAGGTTTTAACTGCAAGTTGCTCTTGCAGTCCATCTAGCAGGCTTGCGCAAGCTGCAATTGTGCCCATTTTACAAAAGACACTCAACTTGTGGACCTTTGCAGAGCTACTTGAATCTAATGCGCATGTGCCCATTATGTGGGCCAAATGCAGATAGGCCAACTACCCAAGTGAAAAGTTTGAGTACCCCTATTGACTTTTTGTAGCAATGAAATTACTGCTTACCTTCTTTTTATTGACTTACCTTTAGGGATTTGATTTTCTGCATTTTTGACTACTTCACTCATATTTTCGCTTACAAATGACCATTGAAATATGGCATTATCGCTTTTGCTCAAAGAAATTAGTCTGGATTTGTCGTGAGAAAAACGTGCACAAGTGACCGGTCCTGAAAGTCTTATATATTTCATGCTTTGGGCCTCTAAAATGTATCAATAAAATTTGATTAATTAAACTGGTTGGCAGATGATCTTCATTGCTCAGCATAGATATAGTTTTCACCTTTGTTATAAGATGGAAATACATATAGCTCTACGTTTCCATTGGTGTTTCCACTTGCCATCACCCCAGCTTCCTGGTAAGCATCGACGCATATAGCATGTGTGTTGTCTTCATATTTTGGATATAACCCTGTCACTTCTGGTCCCACTGTCGCTGTCCATGATGCCCAAATGATAGATTGAATTTCGATTTCATCTTTCACTTGAGCACCGTCTATATAAAAATATCAACAATCATATTTCTAGAAATATTCTTAAATATTTCTCCATCCATTCTTAAATGCTAAACAATGTAAAACATGCATTTTTTTGGACACGACATTGAAATACATACCTGGAACTCTAAAATGAAAACTTTCTTTCTCGGCATTATTGCAATGCAAATATTTACTGTTAGTTGACCAGTCCATATGTGTTATTGCAGAAGAGTTTTTACTGTATTGGGCCACTTTTTTGTATCCTTTGTACGAATTGTAAATAAAAATAATTCCATTGCTGGTTCCACTCGCCAGGTAACACCCATCTTGAGAATATTTTAACTCGTTGACGGTTTCGGCGCTGTCACCAATGTGACACAATTCAGATAAGTCGCTGAAAATAAGTAAATTATAAAATATACGTGTTATGCTTTGGCATTGTTAATTATGACTTAGTGCATTTTGATTTTTTTTTTTCTTATGAAAACGTTTACTTTGTCTCACCTAGAATTGAATATGATTATGGATCCATCTTGAAAACCAGTTGCCACATGGAAAGAATTTGGACTAAAACAGCAGGCACTTATTGAGTTATTAACGTGAATTTGATGCACTAGTTGTTTCTGTATCATATTCCAAATCCTAGAAAAATGTTAGCGAAAACTACATTCATAACAAGTAAACACTTTAAACTGGACACATTGTCCTTTTATATATTTCGGTAACTTGCTTTAGTTCCCCATTGCCACTTCCTGTTGCAAATTTAAGTTTATGAGGGTGGATTGCTAAGGCAAATTGATCACTGTCTAATGGGCCTTGCATGATGCAATCGGAGTCATGAGATGGTCTGGTTAGCACTTCAAATATTTTGTTAACGTTAGTAGCCACCAGGATTTTATCTCCGTACCAGAACACACTGCGAACATTGAGTCCTAAATAAAAAAAATTGTATTTTGGATATTAAAAAAATCATGAAGACTTTTCAATATGCACGATCCGAGTGACGGTCGTTGTACCACTTTTGACCAAATTTGATTCGGATCTTTGCATTGGAAATCTCAGTGAAGAAACCTTTGAAATTATCAGCAGTGTAATTTAAATCGATTCTTGAAATAGGTTTGAATTCACTGTTCCACATTTGAATGCAACCGTCTTTTCCCCCTGTTACGAAATTGTCGTTATCATTCCTATGAATGGTCATCACGCCACCCTATATTATATAAAAATGATATAAAAACATTACTGAAGTTGGTGGTTAGTACTGAATCTGAATCGTATTTTTCAAAGTTTTTATTACTTTTCTACGTGTTACTTTATTTGTTATAAATGAGCCACAGATTTATATTTTGCTTTAGGTTAAGAGGGATCGCAACTCTATCCATTTCAATGGGTCGTTCTTGCAAAGATATATCCACAGTTGAATGAGGGAGGTTTGGGCAGGGGTGAAAATTGTTTGTTTGGGTTATTGATGGATAAGCAATGGCCTCCCGTACAAAAATAATGGGCAGAAAATGACCAGAAAAATATCCCAGTGCATTTCCTGCAGAAACTATTATGCAGAAATTTGATACAATTCTGGCAATTTGTATTCCAGAAAATAGTCTGCACAGCTTTCAACCAAATTTCTGCAGAATTTTAAAGATGCTTTTTAAACTTTCAGAAATATTCTAAACTAATTAACCTCTCTAAACTAATAAATCTCTCTAACCTAATAAACCTCTCTAAATTAATAAACCTCCCTAAACTAATAAACCTCCCTAAGCTAGTCAACCTCCCTAAGCTAGCTAATCAACCTCCCTAAGCTAATTAACCTCCCTAAGCTAATAAACCTTCCTAAGCAAATAAACCTCCCTAAGCTAATAAACCTCTTTAAGCTTATAAACCGCCCTAAGCTAATATACCTCCCTAAGCTAATGAGCGTCCCTAAGCTAATCAGCCTTTCTAAGCTAATAAACCTTCCTAAACTAATTAACCTCCCTAAACTAATAAATCTTCCTAAACTAATTAACCCCTCTAAACTAATATACCCTTCTTGACTAATAAACCCCTTTATTTTTTTTAACATACTGTAGACTTACATACTATATTTTCTTAAAAGTCAAACTTATACTTGGAAATTTTGTATGGTCCATCTTGTAGAAATGCAACATTATATACACTGTAAATACAGAGTCCTATTTTCAGACTAATTTTGCATTTGAAAAATAATTTAGTATCTTACTTTCTGAAATTTCAGAAAAGTAAGACCTATCACTAGCATTGTCTTTATTTCATTTTAGACAAATTTTAAGACACAAAATGGGTGACAATCAGTCGGTTCATTCATTTAAAACGTGTATTTGGAAATAATACATTCTTAACTGAATATGATATCAATTAATTGAATTATTATACATTTTATATCATATGTGTTGTAAATGTACGAGTTTGTGTGGCTTAGTACAAACCAAACGAGCAGAATGAGCCAAGCGCGCTAATCTCAATTCGGTTTATTGTTCATGGGTTGTCTCGGAGTCTCAACTAAACCCGCGTTTTGCGGACTAAACTCTAAATTAATAAACTAAATTATTAATTTCCCGTGAAAAATACTTTATTAATTGTTTGTATTAAATGCCATTCGAATCGATGTTTATAACAGAAGTTAAAAAACTAATTTGACAAGTGTTGTTGTTGCGAATTATCATTTGTCTCTATTGTTCGTCGTCAAGACACAAAACATTCATATCGGTAATGAAGTCCAAGTAATAGCTAACCATAACTCCCTTTTCTAGAGCTACACTTCAAGTTATACAGGTAGCTAAGTCAGCCTAAGTGGGTAAAAGCGCTGACGCCGATGGTCGAGTGGCTTACGTGCTTGCCTCTCGATCCTAAATGCTGGGTTCGCTCCCGGGTCGAGGTCGGTGGGAATTTTACGGATGGGAGA
>JAQGBW010001249.1:0-27982 GCA_034698625.1 Julus scanicus
CTCCAAACTAATAACCCCTCCAAACTAATAACCCCTCCAAACTTATAACCCCTCCAAACTAATAACCCCTCCAAACTTATAACCCTTCCAAACTATAACCCCTCCAAATTAATAACCCATGTCCATAACATTTATGATATGTTGCGTAATGCTGATGTACATGTATAATCAATGTCATTGTCCAAATTTCAAATACGTTTGAACATGACACTTTAATTTAATCAGAATTGGCAAAAACATGTTTATAATTAAGATTTCAGCACTACGATTGTAAACGAATTGGTTGGAGTTGTAGAAATAGGAAATATGGAAGGAAAGCACGTGCTTATTGCTTAAGCTTTACTTGAGGAGAAATTGACAGGAGCTGCGACAGCATCAAAATATCACCAGACAGGAAATTAATCCTTTCAAGAGTTGTTATCGCAAGGCCACAGCCCAATAAAACAGCGTTCAACAAATTGGTAGCGATTTGAACAGCGTCATATATTTTACAATGTTGCCAAGTTTTAAAATTTTGGCGTGGGTGGATACAGAAGTTGAAACATATGCGAAGTTATCGTTTGTAGATTTCTCTTACAGAAAGTTTGATAAAAGTTTAGCATCAGCAACATGTAGTTTTTAAAAATTGTCAACTTCACAAATTTGATAGTTTTTATGAAATAGTGTTCCAATAGTGTTGAAAATGTTATAATTTGCATGCTAACTTTGGTTTTTGCAAGGAAATGAAGAATATTTTTACTTCACTGAAAACTCATTAGGGGCCATTCAAAAATTATGTCACACCTAGGGGGGTGGGTGGGTTGTTTGTTTTTTGTGACAATTGTGTCCAAGGGATTGGGGGGAATTGTGACTAAGGGGTGAGGGGTGTTTAAAAAGAGGCAAAAAAGTGTGACATAATTTATGGATCACCCCTTACACGTTTTTTTCGTCCTAAGATCTAAAAATTTAGGTCTTCTGTTAGTTTAGGTTAGGTTAGGAACCCGTCCCAAAGGAAAATTCAATTGTACCCCATGGCATAGGGTTTATTGGACCTTTTTGTGGTACCCATAATCCCATGGGTCTCATATTTATTTCAATGCGTCCTTTAACTCTACAAGGCCCATTTAGCCATAGGTTCCATTATTTAAGGATACAACTGACATGGGGCCCATTAGCTAATTATCTAAGATATTGCACATTTCGCCTTGCTTTTTTTTTCAGGAGAAATATTTGGTTTGTCCAAAAAATATTCAAGGGCATCTTTCCCAATGTCTGAGTTAATTAAGTCCTATACACCATGGTCAGACTATTAATGGAGTGCTTGGAAGAGTTTCGTGGAACCACCACAGAGGTCCTTGGAAACACACTTTGAGACACACTGGAGTATGGACCATGCACTGCAGATGTTTTTAGTATGCTAATTTTAGTGTGTTTCTGTTGTCATAAACATTGTTGACATGCAACTTAAAATTATTTTCTGGAAGACTGCATCATTGTTAACGTGTAATAAGACCCGAGAAGGAACATATATAGTAAGTATGCATTTTTCCTTCTTGACCTCATGACCCATCCTTAGCCTTACAGTCCCATCATTTTTCTTCCATTTTTCATTTTTTTTGTTAAAGATTTTTAATTTTTGGGCTGGATTTATGGGGTAGCCTTTTTACCCATCTGACCAGGTACAGGTCACGTACCTATGCAAATTCACCTCAGATTTATCGCTTTTTGTGCGCCATTGTATGCAGGATTCTCCGTTTTGGAACGTGGCTGCTAACCTTCCTCAAAACGACAAAAAAAGTTTTTATTTGATTTTTGATGAGCTATTTCTGAATTGCTGTCTTATTTTATTGTTCTAATTCGGTGTCCGAATTGTCCAGGAAATCGCCCAAATTTTGAAATAGTTTTGACATTTTTCCTGCAGATTTCAAGTTTGAGGAAATTTGTTAGTTATCGTTTCCAAAATCAGAATTCTGATGACTTTCCGTGATGTAAGGTACCATTCTGCCCCACATAACTTTTGAATTGGAACAGCCCTATAGTTTTATTTTATTAATGTACATTATATTATTTTTCATATGTCTGAACTTTGAATTATGTACACAGTTTTTCAATCCTTATCTTGTTTTGGAACACACGATTATAAATTAAGAGTAAGATTGCTTATTTGAAAATTAGAACCTTAATGTTTGAAAGCTACAGTAAACCTGTCTTCAGTCACAAATTGTCCTGAATTTGTGTGGAGCAGGTTTTTTTCATGGTTTTCTTGAAGGTAAATAATTGGTCTAAGTTTTAAATTACATATCAGGTGAAAGCACAGTCTCCACTGAAGGCAACATTCAACATAAAACATGAAAACACCAAACATATAAAAACACAAACCTGAAACAGTGAATACATCAACGTGTTGCTGTATGCTGAGATGTCTTCCCCAAAAAGTTGGACGAAAATGTTGTCACTTTACTGCGCATGCTCAGCCATGTGCTCAAATGTGGACCTGAATGCTTGGTAAGGGTCTTGGTAAAAGCGCCTTTTTGATCTCATGGCTGAGCATGCGCAGTAAAGTGGCAAAACAATTTATTTTTGATCCTGACCGCCTTCCGAGCTATCAATTCGAAATGTTGACAAAACCATGGTTCTGGCAACAAAAAAACGTAACAAGTTTGCTTAAACATCATAGTAGGCAAACTACTCATTATTTGTTTTAGTAAACCATGTTGACGAAACAATGTTGCCCCATGTTGCCCTCAAGCTCCGTCTCCAAACATTCAACAGTTAATTGTGTTGCATTTTGAAAATAAGTTTCAAAACTGGTGTCCAAACTGTATTTCAAAAAATTCACAAAAGCATATTTTTCACGAACAAAACACACAACAACAGATTGGAAATTTAACTGAAGGTTTTCTGGAACATGTGCTGATTTCCATGAAAATTGTTTAAAAATTATGATAATTCCATGCGAGTATTGGAATGTTTGTGTGAATGTCAAGCTGTTTTAAAATTCTGTTCTTTTAAACTAATTTTTTTAAAGAATGTTATACAGATAGCTTTTATGCTTTTGAAACGTTAAACTTTAAGAAGTTTCATCACGGAAGGTTTTTTGAATTTTTGGAACGTTCAAGATTAAGTTGGAACGGTAAACCTTTCATGTCAATGCTTACCTTTATAATTTCAGTTTTTCCTCTTTTTTTTTTCACTCCTGATTTGCAATAATATTTTTTGTAAATGTTAAACTGTTTTAAATGTTATTTTTAATGCAAGTTATATGTGTATAGAAACACTGATTTTATAGTATTGAAGCATACAACTTTAAGATGGTTGATCACAGCAGCTTTTTTGAATATTTGGAACGTTTAAGATGCAAATTAGAACGGTAAACTTTTCATCTGTATGCGTACCTTCATCATTTCACTTTTCCTTCATTTTTTTTATACCGATGTGGTCATTTGCCCTTAAGTACCATAATTACTCGTTTCGCCTGTTACCGTTTTT
This sequence comes from Julus scanicus, assembly GCA_034698625.1. Taxonomy (NCBI): domain Eukaryota; kingdom Metazoa; phylum Arthropoda; class Diplopoda; order Julida; family Julidae; genus Julus; species Julus scanicus. Next base: position 3,469 of record JAQGBW010001249.1, read on the forward strand.
CATTTGTTGAAAGTAATTGCCTCATTTCCACGAAGAAAAAAAAGGTGTACAAGAATGTATCCAGGCGGCCAGACAACCTTATTCGGTTTTAAGAAATCTTACCTGGCACCAAGTTTTGCAAAATTTCTTAGGAACCATTGAAGGTAAAACGCAATTTGAAAAATAAAAAATGATGGGAAATTGGATATTTTTTATCAGTTGTAATATGTTGGTTTCACTCTCAAGAATCTTTCTAAACTGGGATTTGGGTAACGTAATTATTTTACCCAAATCTGCACTACTATACCAACTTTCAAACAAATTGGATTCGAGGTGTTATAATAAAGATATTGTCAAAAAATATTAAAATTTCAGTTTTGGAATCCACACAATTCTGGTAAGTTTGTGCAATTTCTTCTGCTTAATCCCTCAATTATTACATTTTAATTAAATTTATTTTTGACAATTTCGCAGAATCCAGCTATCAATTATTTCTGAATTCATCCACAGATTCAGAATCAGCTTTAAATCTTTCCACCGTTTCACTACTACAAAAGTGAGCATATACATACGACAGACTTTTTGTAAGTCCAACATTTATTTTTCTGTTAAAAATTAATCCATTTCACCCAAATCGGCATCACCAGCTTTCAAACAAGTTGGGTAAATAAGAAGTTTCATAAAAAAAGGTATTGTCAAAAATTATTAAAATTTGAAGTTCTGGAATCCCGCAATGCACAATTCTGGAAAATGTGTGCAAATTCTTCTACTTAATTCCTCAATTATTACATTTTAATGAAATTTATTTTTGACAATTTTGCAGAATCCAGCATTCAATTAACTATGAATCCATCCACAGATTCAGAATCAGCTTTAAATCTTTCCACCACTTCACTACACCAAAAGTGAGTATATGACTGACTTTTTGTTAAAAAATCTTTTAACTCCAACATTTATTTTCCTGCTAAAAATTAATCCATTTCCCGCTTTCTATCCCGTAGATCACCTGCCGCCCACGGCATCCCCAACGCGGCGGTGCTCATCGGAAGCGAGTCCGTCAAAAACGAAAGTCGAAACGAGCACGGCGAACCTTCTCGTTCTCGCCGACCGCGATCGAAGTTCCCGCGGCATGAGGAAATCGGGTCGACCGGGAGGTGTGACGCAGTGGCATTGACACTGAAACAGCACGACCGTGAACTTGCCCCGCTGCCGCTTTCCCTCCTCGCCTCCGCCGGCGCGCGAGGAAACCTCTTTCTCCGTCGACGACCGGCCGCAATCTACGCTTTTTTGCCTGAGTTCGTTCGCATCCCGAGCAGCCTCCTCCAATCACTTTCTCCCGCGGGATCCTTGGCCGAAGGCAGCGCCATGCCAGTATTTAAAAACAGGATGACATGTCGGGTGCCGGACATTTGTGAGTGCAAGTTTCGGCCGTGCCATACACGAGTCTCGTGGGGAATTGTTTCGCTCTTGACCAGCACATTGAGCCGGACCGCGGACTGCGGATACCCCGAACGGCGACCAAGGAACCTGTGCCCTTGCACGGAATACTCCGGACGGCCGAACAGGTAAGAAAGGCCGTACTTCTTCTTTCATGCATCTCGATGGATTTTTGGGGTCACCTGCCTCTATGCGTGAGCTTCCAAGTTTTCAAGTGCCTTGGAAAGCTCCTCGCAGTTTTTACACTTTTCAGAAGGATTTTTAAGTTTACATTTTCGAAACTTGTTTCTTTTTTCTGGAATTTTTCCATCAGCTTTGGATTGTTTTCCAATTCGTTTGGTGTTAATATTCTACCTATTTATGGTAGTTTATCTAGAGTTTTGATAAGTTTCCAACAAACTTTACCAAAGTTTTTTGTGCTCTTTTCCAAAAGTTTTCTAATTTTTTAAAAAGGAGTTGTGGCTGTTTTTGGAGTTTTTCCATGAGTTTTTTTTTTAAATTTCAACAGGAATTTTAATTTTACGTTTTCGAAAATTGTTGCCTGTTTTCTGGAACTTTGGAAGTTTACCCAAAGTTTTAATGAGTTTTTAAAAACTTTCTCAAAGTTTTTTTGTGTGCTCTGTTCCAAAAGTTTTTCTTGCTTTCCATGAGGTTTTAGAATTTTTCAACAGGTCTTTTTTTCGAAAATTTTTGCATGTTTTCGGGAACTTTGGAAGTTTAAACAGAGTTTTAATGAGTTTTCAAAAACTTTCCTCAAGGTTTTTTTGTGCTCTTTTCCAAAAGTTTTTGGAGTGTTTTTGTAGCTTTTTCACGAGTTTTTAGACTTTTTCAACAAGATTGGTGTTTTTTCATCGTATTTGGCTGTGTTTTAGAAGTTTTTACACATCTTTGGTAGTTTTCAATAAACTTTCTCAGAGTTTTATTTATTTATTTATTTAATTCGTTCAACACTCGAAGAGTAGTTTTGCGCGTTTGGAAAGATATTTTCCAAGATTTGGTAGTTTTAGAGCCAAATTTTTGGATAATTTTACAAAAGTTTTTTTCTCGAGCTTGTTTGCATGGATTTGTAACAAGAAATTCTGTATTCCCGAAACTATACAGAAGTCTATTTATTCCAAAATTTTAAGTTGTGACCATAACAAAAAAAAATCTAGGATTTACAAATTTGATAAAGGTTTCTTTTTTTATGCAGAAAAAAATGATATTTCGCAGGGAAAATTTCGTTGTTTGCAATTTTAGTTTCGATAAATATCTTTCAAAGTTAGAAATTTCATTTCGTGCTATTGCATGAGAAATATTCAACTATAGTACGCAACTAATTTTACTAAATACGTGTAGGATTTTAAGAAAAACTCATCGTTTGGACAGATTTGTTTTACGTATATTCGGGTTTTTTTCTTCAAGAATTCCACAGGAAATTTTCTTATTTCATTTACTCAATTCAGTGGATATCATGAGGCTCGTTCGTTCACTTAAAGGAAACTTAATTTATGACAAAATAATAAAAGATAATATATTTTGTTAAAATTTTTGGAATTTGATATTTTTGTGAAATTTTTGTCTTTTTTGTTTTTTTACATGATATTTTTAGCATTCTTATAAGTTTTGAGAAAATTCGTTTCGCCCAATTTTATCTTTTTTTTTTCCCCAGACAATATAAATAGACGATCCTCCTCGAAAGTGGAATTTTTAGAGATTGTATTTTTTTGGATAATTTCTCAATGGGGAGACCATAGTTAATTCCTCACTTTTTTTTACCACAAAAGCCATTGTATTTTTAGCCATGCCAGCATTATACAAAAATGCAATTTGGTAGTGCAAAAAAAAATTGTTCAAATTTCCATGGTGGCCGAGGGAGTGGGACTCTTCTTCCAAACGAATTAAATAGACAATTTGGGGATCCTGCTGGTTTTTTACTGAAAAGCTTCCCGAATACGTTTATTGTGTTTGCTTCCCCTCTTCTTGCTCGCTTGCCGAACAAAAACGTCTTGGCTGCGAAATTTCGGCAAAGTTGCTCCTCGAACAGGTGTACTTCAGGCTAGGATTTACTTGAAAATTTTAGTAAAAAAAAGAATGTTTCAAAAACCAGAACGCTCTTGACCTGACACGACCTACCCCCAATATCCTCAAAAGATATATTTTTAGTCTATTATGTCTAAAACTTTGATTTTGCGGAATTTCCGTCTAATACTTAATTTTGGAAGTTTAACCAAACAGCAATTTTTGTATATTTTTTTTGTTTTTGTTTTTGATTTGTTTTGGTGAATTTACAGAATTTTACTACAAATTTCCGCGTTTAACAACTTATTTTACACATCCAGGGTGGAAATACTCTGACAGCTATAGTATAAGTCTGAAAACATTTTAAAAAAATTGGACAACTATGGAGATATTTGGACAATACAGTACTTATAGGATGTATGGTCATGCATTAAAACATATTTTAAATTATAGACTAAAATAACTAAAAATAGACTAATATGTCCAAATTTCTGATGTGGCGCCACGTATGCGCCACATGGAACAACTTCCTAGTTTACTTTATTTCAAAAAAGATCTAGAAAGTTGTAAGTTATTGAAACACAAATGGTACTTTAAAAAAGGTGTTTTTGTCTTTGTGGATCACTCCACACGAATTTTTTCGAGAATTAATACAAATTTAGATTCTTTTTTTAAATACTTTGAAACGTATCTATTATGCCAAATTGCACCTTTCGGTGGGAAAATTAACTTTCTTTGGATTCAGATTAAAAGGCATTCAGGTGGGAAATTTGCCGTGGGTTGGGGAGAAATTTTCGAAAAATCTCGTTTTTTTAGCTTCCTCTTCCGCCCGCCCACTGCTTGTTTAGTGGTCATTTTTTCCGCCATAATTGCTTAAATTTGCGCTGATTTCACGCACTATGTAGCGTTTACTTTACTCACTTCCTTCTTACTTTGCATTTATTCATTTTATATAAACATAGTTGAAAATTCGACCATGTTTGGCATGTCTACTTGAGATTCAAAGGTGTTGCTTCGCCTTAGAGGTGAACATCTTCAGAGTTTCTTTGAACTTTTTAAAGTAGTTTAATCCTTTTTTTCATTGGTTTGTTTTTCAAGAGAACTCTTTGAGAAATTAGAAATAGTCAGTTTTTCCAAATGTCCACAAATGTTATTTTTTCAGTTATGAGCATATAGATGATGAGAATATCATAACTTGCTATAAATATCACCAAAATCCACAAGTTACATGGTACTAAAACTTGGTACTTGTCATAAGTTCTTTCAAAACTGCATAAATTGACCAGAACGTTTCAGGAAATGTAGTGCAAGTTTTGAAGAGTTTGATGGAATCTCTATCTTTGGGCTGTCTTAGGACCTACAAATTTCGGGATTGAAGAGAACCGGAAGGGAGAAGTTTTTTGGTTTGGAAATTCAGATCTAAAACTATTTTGGATGGTTTTCCTGGCGCCAACTTTTCCCTTCCTCGACCCCGTGCCGAATGTCTCCCCGGCTGATGACCGCCAGGGGGCGTGCCCCACGGCCGGAGCGCCTCATTTGCCGGTCACTTTCACTGCGGCCAATCAGAGTCACTTTCACCTCATCTCCACGGCACAACGGCTAGGTGGCGCCACTCTCCGACGCCATTGGTCTGATGGTATCCCCCACCTCCCCCTCATTCTCCCCCCGGGTTTGTTCATATTTTTATTTATCAATTTTTTTTTACACAATTTTGGAACATCTTTATTGCGTAGCCCAACTGGTTTCAAGTTCAGTCGGCCGATCTTGAACTTGGAAGCACAAGTGTCTCGGTCACCTCAGCTCGGTTGTGCGGCGCCGGCTGGTGGACAAATTAGTGCTCTTTGGAGAGTTTTCCTAAAGTTGTGCGCGAATCTTGTGCTCTGTCAGAATCCAGGATTTTTAGGCTTGTTAGGATTTACAAGGTGAAATAAGAAGGTGAATAATTTTTTGGCGTTTTTGATAAATTTTGAGAATTTTTGAATTTGAAATATTGGCTATTCTGAAAACTTGCTACTGAGAGAGAGTTGCAAGTCTGAGAATTGGGCCGATGTTTTGGAAACGTTGTTTTAAGTTTTTTGCAATTCCTTATATTGGAAAATTGACAAGGTTTTGGCAGGTCTTGCAGAAGTTTGTTTGTTCATGAAATTTCTGGGGAATTTCAAACTTTGTGGAGAAGCTTTAAGTTTGTTATCGGTTGTTAAAATTTGTTGTTGAGGAGTGTTGCCGATACATGGATTTGGCAGAAATTTGTTTTCATTTTTCACAATTTGGTGATTTTCTGAAAATTCACGAGGTGCCAAGTGTATATTTGGCATGAATGGTTGAATTTCTGAGGTGCATAATTTATTGTTGAATAATTTCCCTTTTTCTGCTCTAAATAGAAATTTCTTCTTATTTTTATTGAAAATTTCAAGTTTATATTGTGAATTTTTAGTTTGTCTTCATGGAAAAGGCTCGCAGTTTATACGTAATTTAATTATTTTCCACAAAAAATCAAATTGGACTTGTTTCACAGAAAATATTAATTTATAGTTTAATTATATCGCTATCTAAACAGCGATCAAATATTTAAAAAAAAAATAATAAAACCTTTTTGAACATTTCTCAGAAACGCATAATTGAAAAAGATAATTTTTTAAAAAAACGAGCAATTTTCTACATACAGGGTGATTCAAAATTCTTTGGCTAAAAATATTGAATTGTTTTTTTAGTAAACCTTTATATAAATTTATTCTTTGTGCATATATTTGCGTACATGTTTGTACACCAAACTTGGCATATGCAAGGTAATTCAAAAATAGTCAATTTTCCAGAAATTTTTTAATGGACATGGTAACAAATGTGGGAAATGAATGCATTACTCATGTTATGAAGTGTTGTTTTTTTAAAAATTATTGTGTATAGTGTACTGTTTTACAAACAAACACAACTTTTGCTAATGTTCGTTTCCGTCTTCCACAGAACTCAACACACAACATGGGGTCTAGGGAAAAATGCCGTCGCTACGCGGCGCTCGTGGGCCTTCTTTACGTGTTGCTATTGGACCCTGCAATCGTGACGTCAGGTGAGTAATTTGGTTTACTGTACATAGCTCACTTAGGCAAATTGTACTCATGAGTAAGAGTACTGATTACGGTTCAGTGGAATCATACTCTATAGTACGAGTACATGCACTCAGCAGTCATATGAAAGGATTAATCAGACTTTGGCAAATATGTACTCATGTGCATAAGTACCTGTGGAATCATACTCCATATAGTATAAGTAGTATCGTAATAAGACTTGAGTAAATTGTACTCATGGACATGAGTATTGATTACGAGTATAGCGGATTGCAAAAGTATCTTTTAGGGGACTATTTATTTTAAACACTGAAGGTTTTATTGTACTCATACGGTTTGGGTACATTTGTACTAATACCTGTTGAGTGCATTTAGTATTCAATTACTCTTTTAACTCGTTACTTGTACTCAATTACTACCATAGTGAGTTTTTTTTTCTCAAAACTGTGTCCATCCTCCTGGCCTTTCCGAAGGCGATTTTCCCGGCAAGGCCAAGGTGCAAACAACCTGCTCTCCGGAGGCAGTGAGAGTGAGAGTGAGAGATCGCTCTCACCTCGGTCACCCGCAAAGGCTATTTTGGGGTTTTGCAGCATCTTAAAAACGCGTAAAAAGTGGAGATAAGGAACGGCCAACGGCGCTCCCGTCAGGGGTCGCCGGAAGTGCACGATGGCGTGGGGCATTCCTGGCGGGAACGATGCGATCTGGCATCTGGGGGGAGCCGCGAACGGACCGGCGACTATATCACGTGGTCAATCGCAGAGGTCATCATCGTGCTTTGTGTTTTCAGAAATCAGATATCCCTAGAACCGTTGTCCAATATTTTTTATTTTTCTGAAACAAGGGTTAGACAAAATAATGTGAATGGTGTCTTAATGGTGTCTTTGGAAATATACAAACAAAATATGTTGTTTTGTACAATGTGGGGTAAAATGTGCAACAGAACATCGTGAATTAGATGTCGTTAATTTGTTCCAACAAAGAGGAGGAATGAAATTATTGTTTAGAGGGGATGATAAATTTCTTGAAAACGTTCCAATTCTGATGATCGATGTCTTTTTTTACCCTTTTCCCACGATTCACCAGTACACAATTTAGCAAGAAAACTTGTCCAATATTGTGCATTTCTTGCTGTTTTCTCAAAATTTCTGAATGTACAGTGAATTTCAAACTGTGTCACTGAACAAGGATAATTCATGTGGTGACTGAATTTTCGTGATGAATATTGGGTTTTTGGACGAATACTGGAGAATTTGAGTAGACAAATATCGGATTTGACGAATAGTTTCCACTATATTTGGAAAAAGTCCTTTGAACGGCACCTTGGAAAGTGTAAAGTGGGGGTTATTGCTACTTGCATTGAAAATCTACGAATAATTTAGTATAATTTCCAACAATCAGGGGACAAATTTACATTTGCATTGTAGAGAAAAATCTCGTTTTGCCACCGGAGGCGCTGGTGTTGTCCTCGAGGAGCCAAGTGACCGGCCAGACGAGGCCATTGGACCACAAATCTAGAGAGAGACACCTTCTCTCGTGTTTTTCCTTCCTTTTCAACGCTTTTTTCCCCATCTTTCTTTCTATTTGTGTTTTTTTTTCTTCTTCTTTTGCTGCTTCTGCTGCCGTTGAAGAGCGACACCACTTTCACCACCACCATCTTGGAATTCCTGGCTTGCGTTTCCAGAGGCTCGTTTTTCTTCTTTTGTTTTGCCTCGCAACTGGTTGCAGAAAAAGGCCAATTATCACATACCTTTCCGCTTGGGGAAAGAAGAAAAGCCATTTGCGCACCTAGCGGCCATCGTGTTTTTTTTTAAAAAAAAACTTTTTTGCCGTCGGGGGCGTTACTTTTTAGCAGGCATTCGTCAGCCATTCACCCCAACGACTTGTTGTTGCAAGAGCTGGCTTTTGTGAGCAAACACTTTTCAGATTCTTTTTCAATGCCCACTTTTTCATTTTTGCTTTTTTGTACTCTTCTTCTTCTACTCTTGCCAACCGATTGCATTTCAATGACACTTAATTGGCGGCAGCCAGGGCAAGCACGATGATCCTCAAAGATTCCCACAACTTTGGCACGACTGGAGCCTCTGAGGACTTTGAGGCCAAGCAGCAATGTTTGAAGAGATGGGACTATGGTGAAATGAAATTTTTGAAGATTCATGGTACTTTGGAATGTTTTAGTTTTTTTTTATCCAACATCATTCTTAGAGTTTCTTGAACCATTGGGCTTATAAAAGATTCTGAACTTGGTTTAAGGGATTTTGGGACACTTTTTCCATTTAATTCTTTCTGCTATTCGAGTTTCTTGAACCTGAATAAACTACTAGACTTTCTTCCTTCATACATTGTTTGAATTGGAATATGTCATGCAGATTCCTCAGTATTTTCGAAAACATATATTGAGACTAGACAGATGTTTCCAGAGAATCTTTAACGATAGCGAAACTTAAAAACTTACTGATGGAGGATTTGAAATATGCATTTAACATTACTGGATTTCTGAATTCTGTAATGCCCTTCAAATGCCTTGGAGTGAGATTGGTAGATTTCCCAGGATTTTGGGACATGTTTATCAAATATTGCATGTTCTGTGATATTCTGCAAGATTATCTTAACATTAAATGTGAAAGGTTTTCTTGTTGGATTTCCTGGCCTATTGGTCCTCACAGGGAAGATTCCATAGTTGCTTTTACAATGACGAATCGTTGAACAGAAATTACAGAATGACTTACTGGAGTTTGTATGATCTAGAAGATACATTTCCAACGCCATTCTTTCTAATTCTACAATTAACCGCTTGAAAAAACAATTCAATTCTAAGAGATTCTCCAGTTTTCCAAGGCCTCTGGAGGATTTAAAATATCTATTCACAATTATCGTGAATTCTATAATGTCCTTCAAATGCTTTGAAGTGGGATTCTCAGATTTCTGAGGACCTTGAAACATGTTTTATAAATACTGCATGTTGTCGAATTCTGTAAGATTATCTTAACATTAAATGTGAAAGATTTTATAAGTTTTCTTGTTGGATTTCCTGGCCTATTGGTCCTCACAGGGAAGATTCCAGAGTTGCTTTTACAATGACGAATTGTTGAACAGAAATTCCAGAATGACTTAGAGGACTTTGTATAATCTGGAAGATGCATTTCCCACGCCATTTTTTCCATTTCTACAACCTCTTGAACCAACGAAAGATTCTTGAAGTGATTCTTCATCCAGGATTCTTGGATGTCTTCTTGAGATGTCGTTGTGAGTACAGTTCTCTTTGGCATCATCTGATGGAAGACAGTAGAAATGTGCATTTCTCACCAGATAAATTTGGTTAATCTGTGGAAAATCTTTCGACGGAACATGAAGAAGCGGGTCCGCCCCCGTCTTCCAGGAAGTAAGTGTCCGAGCAGCGGTCAGCCGTTTCCCACGATGAATATTTCATCGCTAATTTTGGAACGATTTTACTGCCAGTAAACGAGTCCACGATGCAAATGGTAACGCGTAAACAACGCCAACAACAACAATGGTCAGTTGGGGGAAAAACGTTTTCTCTTATCGTTAGTTAAATGAACTTCGGGGGAGGTCCGGCAGGTCGTGACCCCGCTGGCGCTGCACCTCTGAATGCCCGTTTTCAATGTACGAATTCGTAACGACTTGATGAGGATCTCTGCCGTTGAAGCTTTTGTTTATTTTTGGTTTCTACCCTCGATGACCGAGTATTTTATGCTAGACCACTGGCCACCAGGAAGCGAGGTGGAAACAAAAAAAGTGACCTGAAGAACATTGAGAAACTGTTGCTTGTAGAAAGTAAACAAAATTTACTTGGAAAAAATTTCGGTTTATGATATTGATTTTCAGAGATTATTCATTATGGCTTTAGGTAGGTTTATTATTCATTTTTACACAGGTCCACATTTTATGCATTTAGAGAGGTTATTCATTTACATAGGATGTTTTTAGACAAGTTCTACTGTACTTGTACATTATGGCACGTGATTATTTAATTAGATTTACTGCCATGTAATCAATGTCATCCATTTAGGGAGGTTTATTCATTTTTACACAGGCCCACATTTTATGCGTTTAGAGAGGTTATCCATTTACACAGGATGTATTTAGACAGGTTCTACTGTACTTGTACATTATGGCACGTGGTTATTTAATTAGATTTACTGCCATGTAATCAATGTCATCCATTTAGGAAGGTTTATTTATTTTTACACAGGTCCACATTTTATGCGTTTAGAGAGGTTATCCATTTACACAGGATGTATTTAGACAGGTTCCACACTGTACTTGTATATTATGGCACGTGCCTATTTAATTAGATTTCCTGCCATGTAAATCTAATCAGTGTCACCAATGTCATTTTATGTTATTTCAACTGACAGTCACTGAAATTTGGTTGTGCAAGTAGCTAGATGCACCCATGGCTGAAATCCATTCCGTGACTATACAGTTATACTCAGAATTTTTTTTTATTACCTTAAATTCACGTAGGGAGAGATTTCAGTTCTTTAAGTCCTTGATAGGCCCTAAAAAAGTCCAGTTTCACAATGATCCTCCCGATCAAATATGTCGGTTAAAGATAACGGTTTCTTTTTTTATCAACAAACATTGTTATAACAAACACTAGCACTAGATGAGTAGTTTCTCTGGAGAAAGGAGGACACGGTTGTGATGCGATTGTGGGTCAGGGAATCCCGTGGGCCGGAAGTTGGCCTTAAAATGGCGGCCGAGTGGCAAGGTCTGGGTCACGGTGTCCTTCCGCGTTGTTCGTCGCGTCGGGGGGTTCCCCCGACGAGGAATGCAAACGGGGAAACTCCCCGGATGACCCCGCCATTGAGGAAAGCGCCGTTGTCGTTCTCCATAAGGAAAAACTGCTGCCTATAGCGCTTCCGTTATCAAAGGGTTTAATGCCCTGCCCACAGATGGCACGAGGCAGACTTTGACGGAATTTGGCAGAATTCCAGAAATTTTTGTTCTATGTTTATGATTCCAAATGCTTGTCGGAAGTAGGGATGTTGCGATTCTACAAATAGGAAAATGGTACCAATACTTTTTTCTATACCGAGTATTTTAGTACTCGATTTGCTGTTCTGAATATCTTTTATATAGGTATATACTGTCAATTTTCCCCTGAAATATAGGCTGAGAAATTTTCTGGTGAAAGGTGTTGAGAAACTTCTCATGGCAAGTGTTGAGGAACTTTTCCAATGAAAGTTGTTTAGTAGAAATCCTTCTGATAAAAACTACTGAGATTTCTGATGAATTGTATTTAGAAACTTTTTCATGAATTTGCAATGGATTACTTTCCTGGAAATACTACTATACGTATTTTCCAAAATCGAAAAACACGAAATTACCAATGTTGGCACAAAATTGGAACAGTCTGTTGTTGTGACACCATTTGAAGCGAAAACAACATTTGTACGAATCTCCACTGCAGTCAACATACGGCAACAATGTTATCAGCATGGTATGCTGAAACAAATTTCGAAAAAAACGTTTGCCTACCGTGATGTTTCAGCAAACTTATGACGTTTTTTTTTTTTGTTGCCATACCATAGTTTCGTCAACATTTTTTTATCGCTCGGGAAGCGGTCCAGATCAAAGGAAAAAAAATTTTGCCACTTTACTGCGCATGCTCAGCCATATAAGTATATACAGCCTTGGTAGAAGCGCCATAAACTAGACGCGTGTGTTGACTAATTCAGTGATTCTGTCAACTTTTTGATGGAGACGAAAAACATTGTTCCAGGTTTGTCTTGAGTGCTTGTATGTTTGGTGTTAGCATGTTTTATGTTGAATGTTGACTGCAGTGGAGACCAGGCTATAGATGAAGTTATGATCGAGATTTTCAGCGGATTTGGAGTTGAATTTCGACAATTTCTTTGAAATTATTGCATCCGACACAACATTGTTTCTTTTTACTTTTGACTTGTTTAGTAAATACGACTTAATATCTACAGTGAGTTATGGAAAGGGGAAGATTAGCTTTTATTTTATCGAAATTGTCCAGATGTTCCCAAAACTTGTGCGAAACCCTTTTCCTGACAATGTATCAAATCTGACGGAAGAATCCATAAAATCGTGATTAAGAGCCATGTGAAAACCACTAACAAGGATAACACTGTAATAACGAAAAACATAAATAAAGTCGAAATAGTGTCGAGGGAATTCGCTGCAATGTCTTCGTGTTTCTAGAAAAATGTAAAAACTTGTAAGTTTCTCAGATTTCTGTTTCGAAAATCGAAAGTGACAAGTAGTTGTCTTTTCGTAAATGGGGCTAGACAGGTCCTATAGCTTCTTTCCGAGTTGCCAAACGACGGGTGGTAGCTAGTAAGCTGCTTTTAAAATTCACAGGTCAGAGGTGAGGTCCCGGCAGGTCCGTTTTGGGAAAGGGTTAAACAGGGTCAACATCCCCTCCCCCGCCTTTTTTTGCACCTACCTGGAAGTAATAACCGGTACGTGCCCAGCATACCAAGGGAAACCTCCTTAGAGGCAAACGTTTTATTTCCAGTTTTCATTCGATGTCGTTGTCTAGGTGGGAAAAAGTTGACTTGCTAATGTTGCCCTGGGCGTTGCTCTCGCCAGTAATGCGTTTCATCCTAATTAGGGCCCTGCTCGCTGCGCCCCCTGGCGGCGTGACGTCAGGCCGGAAGACGTTTAGGCCTCTAGCATGGGGAAGACGATATAGACATGCAGGAAAAGAGTTAGTCGATGATTAATTGCTCAACCATGAATGGATATCGTACTGGCGTGAAGTCTGCCTCAGTGGAGGAGTGGCTCTTGCAACGTTGAAGAGGTTGAGGCAGGGCCTCTTGTGAAACAAGTGGTTTTATACATATTATCTTGTGAAATAAGTTGTTTCAGCAGGCCTTCTTGTGAAACACGTAGTCTGATGTATGTCTTCTTGCGAAACGGCTAGTTTGAGGCATGCCTTCTTGTGAATCATATCGCTTGAGGCACGCCTTCCATGGAAACAAGTGGTTTGATACATATTATCTTGTGAAATAAGTTGTTTCAGCAGGCCATCTTGTGAAACACGTAGTCTGATGCATGTCTTCTTGCGAAACGGCTAGTTTGAGGCATGCCTTCTTGTGAATCAAGTCGTTTGAGGCATGCCTTCTTAAGAAACAAATAAAATGCATACTTTCTTGTGAAACAAGTGCTTTAATATATACGTATATTATCTCGTGGAAGAAGTTGTTTCAGGAGGCCTTCTTGTGAAACAGGTAGTCTGATGCATGTCTTCTTGTGAAACGGCTAGTTTGAGGCATGCCTTTTTGTGAATCATATCGCTTGAAGCATGCCTTTTTTTGAAACAAGTGGTTTGATACATATTATCTTGTGAAATAAGTTGTTTTAGCAGGCCTTCTTGTGAAACAGGTAGTCTGATGCATGTCTTCTTGTGAAACGGGTAGTTTGAGGCATGCTTGCCTTGTGCATCAAGTCGTTTGAGGCATGCCTTCTTGGGAAGCAAGTATAATGCATACCTTCTTGTGAAACAAGTGCTTTAATACGTATTATCTTGTGAAAGAAGTTGTTTCAGCAGGCCTTCTTGTGAAACAGGTAGTCTGATGCATGTCTTCTTGCGAAACGGCTGGTTGGAGGCATGCCTTCTTGTGAATTAAGTTGTTTGAGGCATGCCTTCTTGAGAAACAAGTATGATGCATACCTTGTGAAAAAAGAGGTTTGATGCATTATCTTGTGAAATAAGTTGTTTAAGCAGGCCTTCTTGTGAAACGGCTAGTTTGAGGCATGCCTTTTTGTGAATCAAGTCGTTTGAGGCATGCCTTCTTGGGAAACAAGAGGTTTGATACATATTAACTTGTGAAATAAGTTGATTCAACAGGCCTACTTGGGAAAAAGGTAGTCTGATGCATATCTTCTTGTGAAACGGGTAGTTTGAGGCATGTCTTCTTGTGAAACAAATATGATGCATAAGTTTTTTGAGCAGGCAAGTTTGTGCACAAATAATCGAGTGAAAAGTCTTGTTTTGCGAAACAACTTATTTGAAGCATGTTTCATGATGTGAGTTAGTTTTAAGGCATAACTTTCGGTGAGAATGACTTTGAGGTATACCTGTTCACGATTTCGAACAAATGCACATGATGTATACACTACTTGAGTAATTTCCACACAAAAAAACGGTTTCAGTTTCACTTCCTCGATTTGATGAGAAACAGTCATTGTAAATATGACTTTGTAACATTCTTCGCACACTTGGTAAATTTACTTGCTCCCTAAGCCTTATGTTATGAAAGCTCGGGAATTTGAATCAATTGCGTACATGCATGTAACATTCCCATTCGTCACGAAGAACGTTATCGTTCATGGCGTCCTCTGTAATTTTACACTTTCTTGCGCTACCACCTCCTATACTTAACTTTGAAATTTCAATAGTTTTTTTTTTTATTTTCGCTCAATAATTTTATTAACGCCGTTAGGCCTAGCTAAGGTGTTATTAAGAGGATGAAGGCCCGGTTTTATGGCTGCGGCAGATCGACGCTTATCGAAGGCGGTTTTTTCCTATTTTTTATTATTGTTATTTCTTGAATACGCTTAACACGGGCCTAATACGTAATAACAACAATAACGATGGTAATAATGATAATACGGGTTATTTCTTTCGATTTTTTTTGTATCTTCAATGTGTAAAAAAAGTTTGAGAAAAGGGTATGGGAGAATTCCAACGATGCCGGACGCGGGTGACCATTAAGGAACAATGGATTTTGTTCCGGCCGATTCCCAATTAATCGGGGGGTTAAGGGCGAGTGTTGACCCCCATGAAAATTGCAGGGTTTTATAGCAAGTTTTTGTGTGGGAAATTAAGGTTGTAGCCCCACGATTTGGGGGGGGGAGGTTTAGGGGTGGGGGCGTCGCCATCAATGCCCCTTGCTGTCGCCAGGTGGCTGCTGGAAGAGATACAATGTAGCAGAATGTTGACTTGGTCTGCCTTGATAATTTCAGAAAAGTTAATTGCTAAAAACTAGCTGAATTCTAAGCTTTGAAAGCTGAACAAGTAGTTGAATTTATGTGGAACCTCCAACCTTGAAAGGTGTAAATTTACCGAATTTTGAGTTCAGTGACCAGGCCGAAAACAAAGTTTTTAAAACTTTGTAGTGTATTGGTGGCAGCCTGGAATAAATTCAGAAAACGTTTGAAATTTAACTTTTAACATAAAGTTGGGGGCTAAAATTTCCCAATTAGGATTAGCTATAGTTACATATGTAGTTCTACCAATTATAATGTCAATTATTATATTTGCTGCTTTGCACCATGCATTGGAACCGTCAGGTTGAAATTCCCCAAGCTGCCACCTTGATTTAATGTAATATTTTAATTTAGCAATTTTTTTCGAATTGCGTGGGGTTCGTCGTCTTCTTTGAGTGTTAATTAAGTATCTAATTAAAATCACTAGTTTTTTAGCGTGTCGAAAGTGGCATTCGCGTGTCAAACTGGCAGCACAGCTCTATTTTGTTCTGCACGTGTCTAGACAATGTTGCTAAATTGAAATTCGTAACAAAAAATGATATGGAAACTACTTTTTTTGATGACTTCCAAGAATGTCACATTTTGGGAATAAGAAGACGCCATGGGGGTCTTGCTTGAATTTAACATAGAATGGCCTAGCAACAAGGGAGGGAGGGGTCAAGCGTGCTTTATTTTGGTTTTCTAAAAGTGCTAAATTGGGGAACCACTTTTCATCAAGTGGTTGCCACTAATTGGAAACGAGATTCCAAAACTGGTAGCTTGACCTTTAAAGCTGTTGAAATGTGGTGTTTGATGATGCTTCAGCAAGCCTCTGAGGTTTTTAACTTTCAGGAAACTTGAGTTTTTGAGGGCAAATTTGAATTAAGTAACCTCGCTGGGAACGAAAATTTAAAAAACACTTGAATAACAAGTATAGTGCAATTTTTACTATATTATTATAGTTTGCTAACGAGAGGGAAGGAGGCTTGGAAATGTTTTAAAAATGTTTGGAAACTTCTTACGAGTATATTTTTTTTTAAAAAAATACCTGGTATTTCTCTATTGCAAGTATGAACCTGGTAGGATTAGCGCATTTCATTAAGTCTTTGAAATGTTAACTCAGCCAAAAATGAACTAAATTAAGAAAAACTTCATTATTCTTTAGTTTTTAGTTTTTATTCAGTTTTTTTGCATAGATTTCGTCCAAACTGCAGTTTTTCTACAGTTTACTTCAAAAGTTCATTTTTGGCAGGGAATAATGAGGAATTCCATAGCTGAAACTGTTTATTTCCACATGGAAAGTGAAAAAATCAACTTGAAAATGTGTACCGTGACCTTTTTTTTTTTTTTACAAGTTCCGCGCATACAATCAATTGTAAGCATGAATACAACAAGTTTATTTCAATATTTGGGTACCCTCTCGCATGAAAAAGGCGTAGATAAACATGTTAATTTACTATAACACAAATGTAATTAAATGTTAAATAGCAAAAGGTATCGGAATGGTGAGAGCATTCAACCCCACAAGCATGTTGCAGGAATTCGTAGTTTTTCACCGGAACTGATGGGCCACCTCCCTACACTTGTCAGAATTTGTTCGTTTTTATTTGTTCCGTGCAAAAAAGGACATTTTTTAAGCGCTCACATGGGTATATACGAGCAACGAACCTGAACGTGGTGGGTATAAATCGTCTGAGTTGGTCGTTAGACCGCGGTTTTCCCCCCATAAATCAACGAGATTTAAGCACCACTACCACGTCTTAATTACTTAATTTTTAATTTTCATTAAAAACACGTGCAAATAATTATGCTTGGTTAAATTGGGAAGGGAGGGAGGCATGCAGCGCCTCTGTACAAAGAAACCTGTCCGAGTTACTGAACTTTTAAGCAAATCGGCCTGCTTCAATGGCTAAAGAGTTTACAATTTCGTAAAAATTTGCAAGATTTTCAATAAATTTTGAAAATTGTCCGTAAATATTTGTAAAGGTTTTATAAAAACTTGTCATTGCTTGGCAGATGTGTAGCATGTAACACAATAATTCAATGCTATTGTGATTCTTTTGAAAACTCTGACAAATTCTTTAAAACCTTTGTACATCTTTCAATTTTGTTTCGAGTCTTATCGAGATTCTAAATTGAAGAATTTTTCATGCAGAGTTTGGAAAGAATTACAAAAACGTAGTATTAGTGTGCCATTGTTATGGATTGTTACATGCTAATCCTCTTATTTATTGAAATCAGTGCCAAGTAATGACAAGTTCTTAGAAATCTTGGCAAATCTTTTAACTATGTGCAAAAAGTTTTCAAGAATTTGGCATTGTTTTGAATTTTTTGCAATGGTTTGGAAATTAAGGGTTGGAAGATTTGCAAGAGGTTTAATATGCAATTATCGACGCGTCCATGGGCACAAATTGTAATTTTGTGAAGTATATAACAAATATGTCTGAAATATGTTCAAAATATTGTGATAAAAGACGCCCTAATGTCTGTGGGGGGAAATATATCAAAAGGTTGTCGAGAGAAAATAATGTGCAAAAGATGCCTCCTATCTTGCAAAGGTTTTAGTAAACTTTAACTAGATTTCTATAGTTTCAGAGTTTGTGTAGGAACATGTTAGTTAACTATTTTTATTTTTTCTATTTATAGCCCCAGTGACAGTTGAAGAAAGCGTATACGAAGGTATGGTACTGCTAAATTGCCCCAATAAAATTGTAAAGGAAATTCTAGTTTGAAAAAATGTGTTGTTAACTTTGGATTTCTTGTTTTTTCTAGTCGAAGGAGGATGTTATTACATGTTGGACCTTTATAAAGATGGCGAACAGATTCGGACCAATGAGCCCTGTCTAAATTGCACGTGTGGCAAAAGCACGCTTATGTGCTATTTGCAGACATGCCCTTTCAGCAAACCAATCGGAAGCGAGTGTTTGGTGGAGAGGGTCGCTGGCCAGTGTTGCCCCATTATCAAGTGCCCTGAAGGTGAGTTTTGGGAATGATTTTTGTAAACTGTCATGTGTGCACTTGTCACAAAAAACAATCAAGCTGTTTGAATCTACTCCACATGCGCACCACATGTGGTTCAAATTCCCAACAAATGTCTATATTTTTTTCTGTAATACATTTTCGTTTTATGAATGTCACATATTTAGAAACATTTGTACACCATGTGATCAGTTGTAGTCAACCGATCACATTGTGTACAAATGTTGCTAAAGTATGTGATTCTTGTCATCGTTATCAAACTTGTTTCTGGCAACACCAGTGCATTTATAAAAGATGTAACATTGTTACTTTCCTTGTCAAATGAGACATGGACATATCAATAACAACAAAATGGACCGGCGGTTATCAACGTCTGTGCCATTGACTCCTCGGCTTGGTATCACCTCTGTTGAAGTTGGAGTTTGATGATGTTTTGTGGTTGTTGGTGATAACACCATCTCTAATGTATGAGTAAAACAGGTAGTCGTTTGCTCTCATTAGGTAACCTTACCACCATTTGCTTATCGGTTAACAGGTTGTCCAGAAGCTTTGTCGTGACAAGTTAAACGATCTAGATAAACAGGGAAATTGTCACCGAAAACGTGTGGCATTGCTATAAAAAAATAATAAATGCGGAAATTGACAATCTCAGTCACTGATTAACAAGCACGTGTAACAGCGAACGAATCCTGTCACGGGACATCAATCCCACAACTGATTATTTTTAATTTATTCATCGTTTAGTCATGGAAGAGGGTTCCCACACGGATCCTCGGGTAACCCGTGCTTATCGGACACAAATTTACTGATGCATAGGCTTTGAAATTTTGTTCGGGTTTTTTATTTAATTTTTTCCCCTTGGTCACGTTATTTTTCGTATTTTTTTGCAGTATTTTTTTATGTTTGTAAATTTAATTTCTGATCGTTTTTCTGTAAATGGGCATTACGGTTTTTGGCTATTCAAAAATAAGTTTTCCCATACTTTTTTTATTTGAAAATTTTTATTTCCTGCAATTTTTGGTCATTTTTGTTTCTTTTTTTTCAGGAAATAAGGCTTCTGTAATAAAATTGCACTTTTGCCTCCCTTTTTTTTACCATAGAAGTACTCAATCAGATCCCAAAATTTCGCACATGTCTGCAGTTTAATCAGTTAATTGGGGCCAATGCACATGTGCTGGCCCAGTTTTTAAAATGGCGACTTAATTGGCTGGACCTATACTGCAATGGGGCTTGTAGAAGTGCTTTAGAAAAAAATGAGGTTTTAACTGCCAATTGCTCATCTTGCAGTCCAACTTGGCAGTCCTGTGCAAGCTGCATTTGTGCACATGTCACAAAAGACACTCAACTTGTGGAAATTGCCATGCATTTCTTTGATAGTCAAGTTTTTTGTTCTTGAAAAACATAAATTTGCCAGTTTGGATAAACTTGAGAATTGTAAAAGTTAGCGTCACTCCTGGCTCGTCGTGCTCGAGAGCCGTTCGGCTATTTGTTTGTCACTGCGATAAACAAGCGGTTAATCGCATGGCAGATTTGCTCAATTGCCTATAACAAAAGACGAGGGATCTGCAAAGCATGGTGCACAGATTGGCCGTGAATCCTGCCTGATTCACACGGCCTTCTGTCTTGCTTTTTCGCAAGAAATTGCACAGAATCGCTGCTCACCGGAACCATGCAAATGATATGTGTAGTTTCTTGAAACGTTTCGATGAACACATCTAACCAACCCTGACTCGAAACGTTGTTGACAAAAAACAAAGTGTGATATGAGCATGAAATTTATAACTTTCCCCAAAAGGCTGTATGCAATAACTTTTTGGAGGTAAGGTAATAATTTTGTAGTTTCAAAGTTCATTGTAGTAACCCTAAGGAATGCTAAATTTATGCTTTACCATTATCAGTGAAACCATTTGAGGAAGTGAATTGTTTTATTGGAAATTTTGTCGAGTTTTACAATAAGTATCAATAAGTTTGATTGGTTTGTTGCAATAGTCGTCCAAACTGGATCTTATTGAATCAAAATCTGGCAATCTAAAAAAGGTTGCTTAAAATTTTTTAAAGTTAATGTTCCAAATGAGTGTCATTGTAGTTATCATTGTTGCAACCATTGTGATGCAGCATCGGGAATGTCATCAAAGACATAGTCTCACAGTTAATATTTTTCCCATTTCAGTTCCGGTAATGATTCCCGAAGCACCGTACGTGTCGATTGGAAAGCCCGATTCTACGGCAGTCATTCAAGTGACATCAACTACAGTAATGTCAATACCGGAACCAGAAGATGGTAAATTCTTGTAAAGTGTTGAAGATTCCTTCATGGACGACTTTTTGGAAATAACAAGATTGATCCATTTTTCAGGTTGCTTTGTTGACGGTGTCTTCTTTACTGAGGGCAGTCAAGTTCCACAACACGGTGCTGACCCGTGTGACCTGTGCTATTGTATCCACAACCACACAGCCTGTGTGAAGCAGCGATGCACCCTGGAGATTCCTGGCTGTCTCCCCAAGTACAAGGATGGGGTTTGCTGCCCAGTCAGCTATGACTGCGGTGAGTGTCTTATCCGAAAAAACATTGTTGTGCAACAAGAAGAGGAATTTAAAAAAAATGTATTTTGTTGTTGTAATTTTGTCTCCTTAAACAGATTCCTCCGTGACATTCTTGCCTTCGACAACCACCACCACAACAACTACGACGACATTGCCTCCCTCCGGTTAGTTTGTGTTTTGGGCTCTTTCAAAAACTTGCATTCTTCAATTGCTTTATTCTCATGTTTGTTCTTGCAGGATGCTTCGTGGACGAAGAATATTACTACGACGGATCAGTGATCCACACAGGCGGGCCCTGCGAACATTGCTATTGCATGCAAGGCAAGTTGGTGTGCGCCGTACAGGAGTGCGATCCACCCATAGAGAGGTGTGCCCCAATCTTCGGAGAGGACCAATGTTGCCCAACGAAATATGACTGCTGTAAGTTGATTTTGATTAAACTTAACTCATTGAAGAGAAAAGTGTATTTTTCAACATGTTCTACAACGCTCCTTGAAGAAAAGGTGTTTTGTGTGTTTGTGGCACCATGTCCCGACACAGCAGTAACGATTTTTGTAAAAATTGTTTTAGCCGTGGTGCATCACGAATCGGATTTCAACACAACCGAAAGCAATTTCGACGTGACAACAGATGCTCCTATCAGCGATGAGAGCACAAGGACTGCAGATTCAGCTCATGCAGACGAAGGTCTGCTCGGCGACGGTGTACGCACCACCGAACAAGCTGCGGTTTATGAAAGCAGCACGGAGTCGGATCTCGACAATGAAGTCACCGATGCTCACCCAACTCGTAAGCCATCAGAAGGTTTGATAACCGAATCCCACACGGTCTTTGCAGACGACAAACTCGGCACCGAAAGTTCTGAACAACATGATGCAACAGAGTTGCCATCAGAGGTTAGAGATGCCCCGAAAACAACGGATCGGCCTTCAAAACCGGAGGGTTCACTATGGGATGAGACGTCTACAGAACCTTCCGAAAGCGCCACAAGTGAATCTTATGAGTCAACTGACGGACCTCACGACGAGGTTACTGCAGCTTCGGCTGAAGTTCTCAGAAACGAAACTAGAGAAGAACCTCAGGAAGGTATTACAGAGCAAACCTCAGCTGAAGTGGAGAATGACTCCACGACGGTACAGAATACAGTAGCTGCCGAGACTGAAGAGGATGCATCTGGAGAAATCACCGAATCGAGCAAATCAACAGAGGAACCCTTTGACAAAGAACAAAATAACCATCCAGCGGTCACACCAGAAATCGATTCATTTTCCTCCCAAGAAGTCCAGCATTCAGAAGTTACCGGATCTCCAACGGCGGATGACGACTCGGACGACCGTAACGAAACGCTACAGGCTTCACACGAAGAATCCACGGAAGCTCCGGCTAAAGATTTTACTCGGGAAAGTGAAGATTCGGCAACATCTGAGCCTTCGAAACGAACGACAGAGTCTCCTACTGTAATATACGAGCCAACAGATCGACCTTTTGAAGAATCCAAAGAAACGGAACGACCTGCCGAGGAGCCTAGAACAACGGAACAACCATCGGATGAGTCTAAGGAAGCAGAGCAGTCCTCTGAGGAATCTAGCCCAACCGAGGTATCGTCAGACTCATATAAGCCAACTGACAAACCTGCCGAAGAGATTAAATCCACAGCACAGCCATCAGACAAACAGAAATCGACGGTACAAGCATCAGAAGTGTACAAACCAACAGAGCAACCTTCAGAATACAAACCCACGGAGCAACCTTCTGATGAGGCCAAACAAACGGAACAACCATCAGAAGAGGCTACGCAAACAGAACAACCATCAGTTGAAGCCAAACAAACTGAAGAACCTTCTGAAGTTTATAAACCAACCGTAAATGCTGCTGAAGTTTATAAGCCAACCGAAGACGCTTCCGATGTTTTTAAAACAACCGAAGACGCTTCCGAAGTTTTTAAAACAACCGAAGAACCTTCCGAAGTTTATAAACCGACTACAAAACAGCCAGAAAAACCAAAACCGACCGAGCAATCTGGGGAAGAGGTGAAGAAGCCGTCAAAGAAACCTTTGTACCAGAGCAAACCTACGGAACAGCCTTTCGACGAACTTCCAATGGGGGATCAGCCATCTGAGAGCTCTGGGTCTTCGGAGGAAACGACGGATCTGCCAGATGTGAAACTCGTACCATCCAAACGTCCAAACTACCCTACGGAATCGCCTTCCAAACAAGCGATCGATGACCAATCCTTGGAAGATGATCAAACCATTAATCCACCTACAGAAGCTCCGGTACAGGAACCTCAGCCTTCGGAACCATCAGCGACGTCGGCACCAGGCCACCAGGGAGAGCCCAATGAAAGTAGCAAGGACGGCGAATATCATCTAAAACCAGAGGCTTCTGCTTCAGAACTGAAGCCAGCTTCAACAGCAGCTCCTTCAACATCATCTTCTGATCCTCAGAACGATGCAGAAGTAGTTACTGTATCGGTACCTGGTGAAGGCGACTGTCATTACCACGGCATCACTTACAGAAGCGGACAGTCCATTCCGAGCA
Source organism: Julus scanicus (assembly GCA_034698625.1). Classification (NCBI taxonomy): domain Eukaryota; kingdom Metazoa; phylum Arthropoda; class Diplopoda; order Julida; family Julidae; genus Julus; species Julus scanicus. Next base: position 26,976 of record JAQGBW010001249.1, read on the forward strand.
AGGAGGTCTGCAGCCAGAATTGCTCTTGCTTCAACAGCATTGTGGAGTGTGACAAAATTTCCTGCATGATTCCGGCTGAGTTGAGGAACTTGTCCTGCGTGGAGGTGTTCGAAGATGGACATTGTTGTCCCAGATACGTATGCAGTGGTAAGCACTTGAAACATTTAAATGATCTGCAATCATTTTACAGACACTAATTTCACTTTGCATTGTCTTTCAGCTTCAAACAAAAATGACAACGCTCCTCCATCTTCCGGAAGTTTGGTGACTGCCGTACCCACTGGAATATCAGCACAGCCCTCTGTAAATGCGGAAGTGATAACGTCGCAATCTTCCCTCCTGCAGGATGCACAACCCACAACCGAGGGGCCAGTTTACTTAGCAAGCGATTCTCCAGATGCTTCACAGTCCACCAAGGCAGAGTCCAGGACCGAGGCTTCCATTCCAGAGGCGCATACAACCTTGTCAGCTAGTGCTGTTGATAAAGAAAGTGCAGACATGGAGACTACTGCTTTGCCATTGGCGGATTCCAAGGAGCCTGCAACGGCTCAGCCTCTGGAAACCATTACACCAGAAGTGGACGTTGGCACAGAGTCCACATTGATCCCTGAAGTTGCTCACGATGGGCACACTGCCCTGGTGGAAGAAAGGACCGAGGCACCTTCAGCAACTGTGAAAGATGAGGAAGTTGCCACTTTTACAGAAGGTATTGGCTTTGGAAAATCTTTCTAGTGTTTTGTTGACTCTGTTTATTTATTTAAAATAATACACTCAAAGAGCACAGTAAGTGGACGGTAAGTCCCACAATCATAAACCCGAAGGTACGGACATGTCAACATCTTATATCAAAATCATATTAGGGTCGTGCTGACGCACCAGAACATCTTCCGTTAAGGAAGACTCCTGACCCGATGATTGCTGGATTGCAAAACATGTCTCTTAATCCTAGCCTTCCAGTGTTTGCAACCGCGAACACAGGAATAGTGAGAGCATGCGAACAAGTTCAT
>JAQGBW010001250.1:0-27977 GCA_034698625.1 Julus scanicus
CTCCTTTAGCTAAATGAGAATGAACACACTATAAAGTTAAAGGTCATTTTGGGACTTAAATGTCCTTTATCTTGCAGAGAAGTTGGTAATTTTTACTCTGAAGTTTTAAAGACTGGTACTATGGCCTTCTGACTGGACAATTCTTTGCCTAAACCAAGTTTACTCGAATACTTACTAATTACTATCCTACGGTAGACCCAAAAGTAAAGCCTGAATTCTCCTAAAATATATCCTATGTAAAATAGCATATTGCGTACGATCAGGCCACTAATGACACTTTACCACACTTTAGCGTCAAATAATTAATTGGCATTAACGCTCGGAAACATTAGTCAAACCTTTTAACAGTTAGCCTGCTAAATTTGGATGCTGCATTGTGTCGTAACAATGGTATATTGTCTCCTTTCTCCACGCACAGCAGATACAGCATACTAGATGGTAGACAATGGGTGTATAAAAAACTTCTAGCTATCTTGATAATCAAGGTTTCATTCTCATGGTCACAAGGCAGTGCTCTACACCCCTTAGGTACAGACTCTGTACTACTCTTCGTATAATGCTGTTCACTGATAAATCAATTCTCAGACTAAAATATAACAATTTCTGTAAGATTACCAGTGCCATTTTTCGACAAGATGCGTGTCATGATAAATAGAATTATTTGAAAAGGCATTGTCTTTGTTAGAATGTTAATATACTACTGGGGGGATTAGTCATTATAGAGCAATCTTGTCGGTTCTTCTGGCCATCTGCACCAGGATGGAAACTAGCTATCTTAAAAATTAATAGGTTTTGTACAGAAATAAATAAAAAGTAGTGTGCTGTGGTTTTTTGTCTGCAAAACGGTAAACCATCCTCTTGTAAAGTGCTAAATTGGTTTAGATGCACATTTCTTGTCTAATTTGAATCTAGCAATGTTCAAAACACCACATCTAAGTTATTTGTACAGATTAATATGTTGCATGACGTCTACGTCTGTTTACTTCATCAGAACGTGTTGATTTCTCAGCTGGAGCTCCAGCTGAAGTTCGTGACAATGAATCACCTGTTTTAGGACTACCGGACTTTATTCATGAGCTTTAGCGCAGGTGTAGTGCAACAAGCATGATAACTTAAGAAGGTTATAGGATGCAAGGTTATTACACTCCAATGTACAATGGAGTCGGGTACAGCATAACTATTTCTGAAGGTACATCTAGGTGGACTTTATTATTATCTCACAAAGAACCTTGATTGTGATCCTATTCATCATGGACCTCTTCAGTTGACTATTACGAACAATCTGCATTGCGATCTCAATGTAGCCTCCCAATGTTATACCACATATTTAAAAAATTATGTTAATGGTGTAACTTTTTGTACAATTATCTCCAAAAACACACGTCGTTAATCGAAAATATTTAAACAAAGTTAAATTATATATTTGCAAATAGGCCAGTAATTTATAATGTGGCTTTTTTATGGTGTATATCAACTAGCAATAGTGACAAAACCTATATAGTAAAATGTATTGGGGAATGAAGGTGAAAAAAATCATGGGAATGGAATATTGGGGACAATTTTTTCTGTAAACCATTAAAATAAACCAGTTTCAAAGCTTTTTGAAAGTGTGTTAGTTTGCATTTATCCTGCTAATTTAGTGGGTTTTTTTAAAAAAACTGTTGCTAGATAGAATTTGGTCGATTTCATTGCTGTGAAATATAAATTACTGTTGAATTTATTTAAGGATAGTATGCCGTTCTGTTTTAAGATTCTCTGGTGTAATTGCAAATATGCCTTTAAGTGAAGTTTTTCCCATCGACTTGCAGTGCCTCTTAATTAGCAAATGGGCTATTTTTGTATCCAGTAATGAATTGTATTGATGATATTCATTTGACATTGTTATCTGGAAATAAAAAAACAAACTTTAAAAAATTGTTTCACAACAATGAGAAGAATAACGTCTTTGATCATAACACTTTTTTTTGTGTACACGCAAGAATTATTCATTAGCCAAACTGTGACAAACAAAAGTAAATAAAAAAATATTGGAATACATTTATCTTGATTTATACCCAAAGATGGCAGTTCATCATTTCGACATAAATCGTTATAACGTTTATTTCAATGTCATTTGAATGTCTTTTTGTTTTTTTTTACTTTGCTAAAGTGACTATCTAATGAATAATTCTAGCGCATATGAAAAAGATTCACGTAACATATTTTCACCTATACTGTTGTGAAATATTGCTATTAAAGCATGAAATCTTTGTGAATTCTTGTAACCGACCAAAAGTAATCATGTGTGTTTCAGCACGATTTTCATTTCGTTTATTTCTTATTTTTCATTCCGTGCAAAATTGAAAACAACAAATTGAGAAAAATCTAGATTAAAATTATCCCAATGTTCAAATGTTTATGAATATTCTAAGCACGTATTATTATTATTATTATTTTTTTTTTTGGAACGAGCACATTTTTAAAAAAAGTTTGGAGCATCATAGCATAAATTTAAAATATCTTAGAAACACTATCTGACTTGCAGCACTTCTCATTGTTTGATGCTATATCAAATGATTATCTGATCATGTAGACTGTTTGAAGTAACATCATTTTGACCAGTATACATGTAGGCTAATATCCAATGTTGAGACAAAATATTTCAATATTTATAACTTGACTGTAAATTTAACTTAATGTGTGCATTTTCGAGTACTGTCATGGTCGGCGGTTACGTAAGTTAGTTGTATTTCACATTATACGATAATTGACGACTATTTACATGCTATGCTGTCTTCACTGAGCTGGCAGCATTGCCAGAACTGGTGGATGCTAGGCCTTGATATCATAACCCAAATACGTCCCAAGGAGGCCCACTTGCCCAATTTTTAAAAAAACGAGGTAGAGACGGCTGGTACGCTTCGATACCTAACAGGGCTGAAGTTTTAAATTATTTTTTTTGTAACGCTGCGATCGCACGAAACGTCCATGTTCAACTAATGAGCTTGTCAGCACTTTAATTGCAGGGAACACGAAGGGGGGATTAAACTTCGCATTGATGAAATTCATTGTAGGCATAAACCGTTCTGTGATCATGCAAGAAGACTGCAATGACCCTGCAGCGATCCCCTAGACTAGTCCACGTTTTGATGCAGTTTGGGCAGTTGCTCAGAGTACACCATAGATGGCGCTGGTATATTGAAATGGGCTGCTTATTACCAAAATCTGTCAGTTTGTCGTAGAAATTGGGAATGGATTCCCTTCTATTGTTTTCCTTGGATTGTTCTCTATAACGTATAAAATGTATACGTTTTTTTATAGTAAAACTCGAAATATGTTGAATTCAGGGTTCGTTTTTCCCATAACTCCATATGTTGTCGTGTTTCAGGAACTATCTTTGAAAAAATGAATGACATCATTAGATGTTTTCTGATAACACAGCATTCAAATTACCTTCTCGTCAGTTTGTTTCAAAATGCTGTACGGTTTTTATTTATTTTAAATTGGTCAGAAACCTGCTTCTTGATCTCGAAAACCAGAATTTCGTCATCATAGTTTGGGGTAACTAGCCTTCGGTCACAGTCATGGGGCGCGGTCCCGCCGTTGCCGAATATTGTACTCGGGTGCATCCTCAGGTTTAGGGTAACCACCTCGAAAGGCAAACAGGAATTCAGAAAGTTCAGGGAACTCTTCATAAACGAAAGCCGATTGGCCTACATGGGCACCATGACGAGTGTAGCGATTCAAAACTTCTGGTTTTTAATCATCATTCTGCTTAGTGATATTCGGCTGCCGGTACACGAAAAATGTATATATATTAATAATAGTAATGACAAAAAAGACGGATGAACAATCGGGTCTCATTTCCATCAGCATCATTTCCTAGTTATTAAAACTGCAAGGGGGCGTCTACGAATGAATGCTATGCAAATATTAAAATTCCTACCGAGCTGAAATTTTTGTCGTGGAATTTTTCGATTTAGAAGGATTTTATTTATACGTTTATTGGATTAAGGTATTTATCTCTTCGTTAAATGAAAAACAAAAAGTATAGCTGTAATTCGGAAGGAAACTTAGTTTAATTGTAACTATATTGTGAATCGTTACTGTTTTTTTTTCTAGTGTATAAAAGAAGAAGAAAAAATGCTCTAAAATCACAGCTGTTATTTTAATTAATTAATTCTCATGAAGGAAAATAAGGCAGCATATCTATAATGCAAAACATGAAAATCTTTCGAATTTTTGCAATTACGGGTATTTGGTTATATGATCAACTGGATTTTGTTCAAAATAATGTTATTACCGTGGAGAACGGCAATGCCATCTGTGGACAAATTCGCCCAAACTCAGTTATAATGGTGCGTATCCACGTGAGATTAACTCTCGCGAGTTACTCGTCACTTCTTGTATTCCAAAAAAAAATCCTAAATATAGCTCTAAACATTTATAAACCCCAAACATAAGCATCTCCTCAATGCTCTGCTGCTATGTGGGAAAGGCCATCCTCAAGGCGTTTTTTGTTACATTTTAATTTTCCACTCAATCAGCATTCTTTAATTTGTTCTTGATCAAGCCGATCATGGACACCAATTTGTCTTAAGCTGCTAATTGAGTCAAATTCAGCATAACCACAGATGGCGCTTTGATAACCAAGTTATCTACAGCTGCAGTTCAAAAAAGTATTATTTTGACCACCAAATAAATAAAAGAAAAATGCAATATCTTGATTTTTTTTCAACGGATTCTCTTTAAACTTTCCTTTCTCTTCGCTTCCCGGCTTTAACACTTTACTTTTCCCTCTTAATAACGATATTTTGGCAGGTATAGACCCCGTGTCTTTGGGGAAAAAGTAAAGAGGAGATCAATAAACGACTGACACAAATCAGGGAAGCCACCGAAAAAGAAAATTAGGTCTGCGAGCCGAAAAACTGCGAATGATTTTTATTTTTGCCAATGTCGTGAGAGATTTTCCCATCGGGAGAGAATGTGGTTGCAGGTGCATTTTGAAAAAAAAGGTTTTCGAAATAGCTAAATCTGCGTGGCGATTTTTGTTTTGGCACTTGGAGCGCCACCTGATTATGCGGGAACTCTGTAAATCCTGGGTCCTCTCAGACTCAAAAGTTCGTTCAACTTAACGTTGTGCGATAATAAGCGCAAGGCATGTAGGCCCGTAATCTATCAGTGTATTCTTTAATGGGCAAAATCGACAAAACTAACATGTTCCTAAATGGTTACCGGATTTACAAATTTAAATATTACTCGTAAATACATTTAATGGCATCTACGTAGATCGAAAATTACCCATCACTCGATCCTTAATTGCTGGAAATTACGTCATAGGCCCTTCTACTGAGTTTCTGGTTCTACTGATTCCTGGGGGAACCAAATGATGTGTTCTGAAACTAAACGTGTTTAACATTATTATATATGTATACCTGAATTGTGAAACTTACATCCATTTTATCAATAATAGTGACTTATGATGAAAAGTATTAAAAAATTATCGAAAACCAATACCTTCTTGTACCCTCAAAGCATTGCTTACGCGGCATGGATCAAATGTATGCGGCCATGTTGGAAATAAAATACTAAAAGCTATTAAGTCCACCAGAAAGTGTTGACTGGGATAGGGCTAATCGATTAGGACCATTGTTAGTGCTGTTAGGGGTCATTCAAAAAGGACTTCTTCAATAGGGGGTGAGGGGTTCTGCTGACATGTGGACAGGGGAAAGGGAGGGGGAGCAGAAATTGTGGACACCTTCTAATGATGGCGTTTTTAAGTTCTTGTATTGTCTGTTTAATTAAGCTTTAAAGGTGAGCGAAAAGGGAGTCCCCAGGGTGTCACAAGTCCCAAATGTACTTGAATTTTAAAAATCTCGGGAAAGTCGGCAATTTAGCCTTATTTTGTAGTAAACACCAAGCTCATGCTGTAATTTTTCTTCGAAGTCAGAACATTTCCGTTTATCAGAAAAATTTGGAAAAATGTTATGGAATTTTTAGTGAGTAGTGCTTGGAAATTTATAGGTTGGGCTTTTTTATGTACATCTATGAGGGGGAAAGGGAGGTCTGGACTAAAATGGACAGTGAGTGGGGGGATGGTCCATTTTTGATAGAATTTCGGAGACGTCCTTTTTGAATGGACCCTTTTTATATGTGTGCATGCATATAGAATTAATTTACAATGAAAAGTGAAGTGAAGCTGCCTATTGAATTATTTCATATTCATAATATGAAACGACGATTTGGGAGAAAATACATTTCCAACCAAAGTTAAAATGATTTCTTTAATGTTCTGGAAATTCCAGTTGGGGTTTGGTATATTATTACTGTATAAAGCTTTGTCTAATTTCTCAGCTTTAATTTCTGAGGCATGTTTTATCTCCTGTGCTATCTTCTTATTTTATTTCCGGTTTAAGCCTAATCACTTTCTTACTTTTTTTTTTCTTTTTCAGGGAGACGGCGAGGGAGATGTTTTATCACGCCTACAACGCTTACATGGTGAGAGAAAAACCCATCCAAAGACTCTCTATCTCTCTATATCGTCTTTAATTTCTCTTAACGTTTTTCCGTCTCTTGAATATTCACCGGCTTAAGCTTTTACCTGATGTTTGCAATAGCCATGGCATAAGCAATGTTGTACATGTATTAGTAGTCGAGGATATCGAGGGGATGCAAGGCCACACACCCGCGCCTATTCTTGTTTTTTTTTTAGCATTTGGTATGCTTCTCTGCAAATGGTCATCAGTTGCGAAAATTGTTTATCATTTTAATTTTACATCCAAGAATCCCAATTGCAACCTTGTACGTACGTTATCCTTCACACGTTAACCATGTCCGTCCTTGGGCCAATTTAAAAAGGGTTTCTGCCGGCTAGACGGCGCTACTTGCGATGCACATGTCGGTATCACATGTCATATACCAAAGTTTACCAAGTGTTTAACGTCATATCGCTGTGCTGGGTGATACTGACATGGTTCACATAAAGTTGGAGATAGAATAATGGAAAGACTTGCTACAGATACACATTTGTTTCATTCATAAAGCTACTTGATGTTTGTCAAGACAATTCAGACAGACTGTTCGAGTACATTCCAACAAGAATTCAAGATATGTTGAATTCAATTCAACTCAGTACCCTACTTCTGCAAATAAATGCCATATGGTAGGGTGGTCTTACCCAATTTCAGGAGAATGCTCCTACGCCAGTAGCGACTTAGACATCATTGTTAAATTGAATTTTTACCCAATCTGGACTTTCGCCAGGAAAGCTATTCCATCGTCTAATCGCGCATGCGAAAAGAAGGACCAATAGTAAGCATCCGTCTTTGCACGAAGCTCGGTCAAAGGATTTGAGTGATTGTGTCTACTCGTATAGTGGCCGTTAGGCGTTAAAATATGGGAAACAAGATGTGAATTACAAGAAAAATTAAAACGTTTGAATAACCTATATATAGTTAACTTTTCGCCTCTGGACCTCAGCGTGTCCCAATTTAGAGAGTGGAGCATTTTGGTCACATTCTCGAAATGTTAGTAAATGCCCTTAACAAATATGTCTGCCCTACGCTGGACCATCTCTATATCCTAAATATGAACCATCCCGTGAAGGTTCCAAATAGGAGAACAATATTTCAAATGGGCGAACCAGAGTTGCATAGCTATGTATAGTCTCTTTTACTCTTTCCACCAATTCTGTAAATATGCGTTGAATGAATCTAAGGCGTTGGTTCCCTGCACCAAAATGTTTGTGAAATTTTGATTCCTATAGAGATGTTTGTAAATATAAACCACAAATAGGTTGTCCAACACCATACAATTTATTGAAATGTTCCATGACGAGGCACATTTGGGCAATGCAGTTCAAGTGTATGCAAATTTCGATAATACAGTGTAGTACAGTATATGGTTTTTCGAAAGCCCCTTATGGAAATGCGTAGCTTCTGACAGTTGTTCAATATTTGATATTTCATTTAAGTAAATGGTATGGTGTTGAAACATCTATTTACATTCAACATACCCTGAATTGTTGTTGGAATGCACTCGTACAACTTAGTTTTGAACAGTCTGTCTGAATTTTCTTGAAAAACACAGTTACTTTACGAATGAAGTAAATGTTTGTATATGCAGCAAGTCTTCCCATTATTCTGTACACCATCTATTGTTCCATCTATTATATGCAATTTGTGATTTCGTTTTTCATGATTTTCAGTTTTTAATTTTATTTTGGAAATTGCCACGAGAACTTTATTTGCCAGTGTTTCTTGATAATGAATTTAGCTTGCTGAAACAGGAGAATCTTATTGACTGTTTTAACATTACATGCAATAACAATGCTATTACCTAAAAAGCGCAGTCACACGCACGCGTATAGAGAGACCACCTCTCGATAAAATTTGCCTTAAAAAAAATTGTTATTCCAATTAACCTTTAGTATTTCTCCCTACACAAATTTCCGGAATTTGCGTGCAGAAAGCTGATTTTGAAGAGAAAAAAATCGATATCAGACCTGCTCGATTATCGGTGCAACGTCCCCCCAAAGGGAGGTACCCTTACTATGCCGAGGAAGTTTTTGCTTATTGTTTTTGTTGCAAATCCGAGATTTGTTGCCATGGCTTGGCCTTTTGAGTTTAACTCTGGTGAACGGCGCAAACCGACCGTTCCTCGAAGATCCAGCTGGGATTTTATATGCAGTGGAATGGAAAAATCAAAGGATTTTATTGATCACCGAAGGGGGAAAACGATTTGCAGCACTGACCGCTAATACCGCCGTGAGGGGGTGGGAGAGTAACGAAACAATGAGTTTCTTCTTGACCGGAAACCCTTGACCGTAGCTGTCCATCGCAACTAGGGAACTATTGTCCACCACCGTCGGGCATTCTGGTCACTAGATCGGATTAAAGTTGACCAAAGGCTACCTGGTGTATTCCCTAGTTTAAAATCAATAATGTGCGTACATGCCAAAAAGCTCAGCGGACAAAACAGTACAGATTGTGCTGTCACAAAGTCTGTGCCTGTCATGGTTAAGATTTGACAGGGGCCTTCTGATGTCAGTTATTCTTCTGATTAGAAAGGGTTTCCCTCCCTTCCTTCCCTTGCGATAAAAAAAATATATATATATTCTCAACCAGTATCTCAAAAATTAAAAAAAAATATGAGCAACACCTTTAAAAAGAGGTTCTTTGTGCTTGTTTTCAAGTTTAATTGTTGCAATCAACCTTATTGTTCCATGATGTTGCACATTTGGACATTTGGGGAAAAACAAGGTCCCTCGTTCATGTTTAATTTATATCAAGTACTACTTACGAAATACTAAGTGTTGCAGTTGTTTACTGCTATTTTAGATGTTGCCGTGCGGTTTAATCCAATGAAGCGTGAATTGAAACGTGTTTGTTATGAAACACTACTTATTATTTTTTTCCAATTTAAAATTAAATAATCTCTTACATAACTTGTGGTGTTTTTCCCAATTCATTCAGAAACAAAAGAGAAAAAAAATTGGGTGCTGAACCGGAATGAGGCAAGACTCCCAATTGTTGTTCACAGAACATATGACAAGAATACCAGTCATTCCACATGGAGTAATGAGTTTTGCGGTTTATACATTAGCTTCCCCTAAAGCGGATTAAGTACTCTCCTTTGGGGGAAATAAATTTAGCAAAAATGTCGACTGATGAAAACATGTCTCACACCCAAACATAACCCCCTGGAGGAGAGCAATACTGCACGGTATCCAAATAGTTAGTGATTGCTTTCGTTCAGGGGCTTATGCGTAAGGCTATTAGGGCCATCGCATGTTAGTGTAGGGTTATCGGTGGGAAGAAATATGCCACACGCTATTGTAAGTGACTTTTTTCAACCTTCTTTTGTTTTCAATTCAGAATGTCTGCCGAATTTCCCACGCCCTGTTTTCGTATCCATCGCCCCTTCCTCCTTTTTTATTTTTTCCCATTTTCTAAACAAACGGCATCCATTAAATGCACGGTTGAATGAATGTTTTCGTGCCTTTTCCCTGCGTACAATATTCGCACTAAAATGTTGAGACTCCCGTTTAGGGAGCTCCAACCCTCCACGAACTCCACAATAGTCATCCACCCTTTTTCACCCAAAAGCCATTTAGTTTGTCGTTCCGAGCCTCCTCCTCATTCCCCAGTGGAGATTACTTTGATAAAGAAAACAAACCCAGTGTCCATCTAGCGGACGTGGTCATCAAACTTTAATGACGCTTGATACAAAACGTCGATATTCGGTGAATTGTTAATTTATTTATTTATTTATTTATTTATATATTAAATGCCGACTTACATCGCCCTCCTATTAGACTAATCGGCTATAGAAGCCGGTTTTAATCAAGGAAAACCAACTGAAATGTTTTTTTTTTTTAAGTCAAAACATGTATCTGTTACATCATCATTTTAATCAAAAATGTTTTCTGTATTGCTACTTTGTAATGCTTGTGCTACTTGTTTACTGTTTACAGTTTAGCTTTGTGCACTAACAGAGTAAACAGTTTATTTCAGCATCATTTTACCCTTTTTAATTAAATAAAGAAATTGAATTTGGAAACTAGGCATAATAATAACATGTAACAATTCTTTTAATCAGATACGAATTTTTGTTCAGCCATGAGGCATGAGATATCATTTGAGTTAACCGGGAACGTTCATTTTTATCTAGTCACAATTATATTTGTACATTTTTCGTTTCAGAGCAACGCTTATCCCGCCGATGAACTGATGCCGCTAAGTTGTCGAGGGAGATACCGCGATTCGGAACCTAGTCGTGGCGACATTGACGACGCTCTTGGAAAGTGAGTTTCGGGGACCACTACCCCCTCCTCCTTGTTCCCATCCTGAACTTCAACCTTTTCCCTTTATGCTTAATCCTGCTTAATCCTGTTCGGCGCAATCGAATTTGTTCACTTCCGACATGCGAGGGAATAGACCTAAAGGACTCCTCGCTAAATCCCCAATAGATCGGTAATGAGCGTCGTAATTGCGGCTTTTCGGATCTGGGTTCGTGGCGTGCTGATACGACGCCCTCTTTGCGAGCGATTGCAAATTTCCTGATTCGTTGACGAAGGAAATGTCTGCGATAGTAAAAACTTGGACTATTTGCAAAATGTATTCCATCATTTACAGCTGGTGTTCAAAGAACACTTCATAATGTTTTCGTTGTTTAGGTGCATCACGATAATATGCAATTAATTGGGAATCGTCATCTCTGTGCATGCTACGCAGTGATGCATTTCTGCAGTTGGTATGGTATTTTTATGCATATTATGGGATACCGAGTTGATTTAGAAAACTTCTCTGATTATGATTATGATATTTCGTTTCAATTCACTGCATAACTTCGTTTCCTCAACAATGTTCATAGGAGAATGAACACCTAGCCAATCACTTGTCACACTGTAACTAAGCCTAGCTGGGATCCCTCCCCATCACATTTTTTTTTCTCTCGAATTGTTGTAAGTCATATCTCCATTGTTTTTCGAATTTCTTCCAATCTGCATTGAACGAGTTTGTGTTTTTGTCGTGCAGTGCCTTCGTGCGAACTGTACAGATGCATAACGAGCATCGGGTCAGCGCAACTCTCATCAATCGTTGCTGCTAATGTTTTTATCGTGTTCCCAAATGTCGCCCGATTCTCGTTCATTCATTCATCGATGGATGGTTGGTTGCTCCTTACCCCACCTTCGATCGTTCATGCGTGCCCATCGTCATGTTGTCTACCCATTTTTTTTCCTTTGCTGTTATGCCCACAGCCAAAATGCGCGAGTTCCATCATCTCAACCAAAGGGCAGGCATCATGCAGTGACAAAAACCTATATGTAGCATGCTCAAAGAAAAAAAATGGCCTACTGTATTGATGGCTATTGACTTCACGGGGGGTTCTGTCATCATTTTCACTAAATGTTTTGTCAAATTATCACGAGCGTGAATGCTGCTAAGGGACACTGTATGCAAATGAAAAACATTTGTCTCGGCACGGCCTTTGAGTAAGGAAGGTTTTCAACATTGGCTTGAAGTGGAATCATTCATTTACAATAATGTCCAGGATTGACATTGTGCCCATGCACATAGTACAGGCAGTATTATGTATGCAATGCCATCTTTGGACAAAAAGATAAAGAATGATTTATCCTTATTTTTTTTTAGTAATTAGCTAATGAAAAATTGTAGCAGGATGCTACCTTAAATGCTTCTTGCGAGTTTCCCACGCCATCTTGCGGTACTCCATGGAGCATTGCTACGAGGTAGTGATCCATATTCCACGCTTTCATTGTTTTTACGTGAGGCTTATACGTGCTTCTCCCTTTTACCAATCTTATTTTTTCCCTTTTCCCCCAATTGCTTTCTTCTCCGCTTATGATTGAACATTAAAGCCAAAAAGAGCCCATCGGCACGTTTCTTAAACGTCTTCCATAGGCCTGCACCTTTTCTTCACGACACAGAAAATAAAAGAAGGCGGGGAAAAAACACGGAAAGAGAGCGATAGAAGAAAAACATCAAGTTATGATTAAAACGGGAGCCACTGGCTGCGAAAGATCCCTTATACCTATTATTGGGGCGCAAAAGGGACACATGACAAGACAGGCCCATTGCACCCAAATCCTAAAGTATTCTTGACTGAAGGATTTGATTCCTCCCCATGGAAAATAAATGGCAGACCAATGCCAAATTGATGAAACGTTTACGATATTGAGTTCCACTGCAATTTTCATAATAAAAATGCAGCTTGTTTTCCGGAGAATTGCAGTTTTGCAGTAAATGGACAAGCCGTTCGTGAATCGGGTAAAATACGGTAGAAGGAAGCTGGGTATATTACATTTTAAAGTACATGGAAGTTTTGAAAATGTGGCATTACTTTTAGTGCGATATGAAAAGCTAGTGTGTTTTATGAGGTATGGTCAGTTGATGTTAGTTCAAACATTGAAAATCCATAAGTAGTCGAGAGGATCGAGTTATCACAGAGTTGTTTTGACTGATGATTGATGCAATGTGCAAATAAACCCACCTAAGCTGTGTTTAATCGTTATTATGTATTTGAGACCAACTGCTTTTTTTATATCTCGTTTTAGCTTTTCGCTAACATTAGTGGACTCCCTGGATACCTTAGTGGTAAGTTGCACAAATTATATTTACCCTACATGCATGATTTACTCTGGTTTCACTAGTTTTAAGTGCATTTGTGGAAGGCAGTGTTTACTGTCTAGAACGATTGTTGAACTTCAACATTTGGACAGAAAAAAAAATTGGAATATATAAGTTATTCCATTATTTAACGATCAGGGTCTTAAAGCATCCTTTCTTATCAAAAAGTAATATCCATTTAGGAACATCATTAAACTCCTGTATCCGTATAAGATGGTCATAAACCAAATAACTGATGTGGATGTTCTGATGAACAAATGTTCTTATAAAGAATGGGAAACAAATCTTTTTGGGTTCTTTCAACGTTAAAAGATATATGGGTCCTGGCAGCCAAACCAAATTCTATGTGGCGGAATTATATATTCAGAAAGTTGTAACGTTTTGCTTCCATGTGAAATGGAAAATGCTATCATTATAAGGGCCGAGTTATTTGCTAAATGTGGCAAATCAGAGTAGCTTTTTCGAGTGGTAGCCCTTGCAGAGCTCTGCTTCATGACCAAGTTATTACACAGATTGGAAATCAAGTACATGTACAGATATTGAACAAGTTAAAGGACCTTGTCCGCAAGACCCCCTCATCGGGGAAGTGTGCTTGCATCGTAGCCCTCCGCCAGCCTCAAAAATGCGATCGGGAGTGTTTCAAGCGTACGTATCGACCGAACGCCATTCTCCGTGGCGAAACCTCGTTCGGGTTTTGTATTTCCTCGCATTCAGCTCCCAAGACGATGCTTCCGAACTGAATGCATGCGAAAGAGTCCTCGCTGTTAGCATAATTTTGAATATGAATGACGGGGGATGGTGTGGCACGCTCGCGGATGGGGGATAAGCCGCATGATAAACGATGCCCCTGTACGACGACACTCTGCAGCTAAAGTTGATCGACTCGGTCGACCGAGCGATCCGCTGGTGCATGCCTTTGCCCATCCGCGATTGCGCTCGTTAGGAAGCTGGAGCGTGATTGCGTTACGCCGTGATTTACACCCCATGAACTTGTATTTAGCCAGGCATGAGCCGCAAGAGCGCCTGCTGGCGAGAATTTGCACACTTTTGGAGCTAATCTTATAAAAAAGTTCTACTCGGGCATTGGGCTCATTGAGTGCCTAGTGCAACTCAGGTGTAGGGTCCTGAAATTTGGATGCTGGGATTGTTCTTTACTCACTTCTAAGTTTTACGTGTGTTCATGACCATTGTGATTAGTACCACTGATCTTAACGTTTACTTTATTCAATAATTGTTCCGGGGCAGGGAGATTAGATTAATTTATGTTTCTGTTGATGTAAAAATACTTTAATTTGAGTGACATATTCATATTTTGTATGATTATACTTGCGCTTAGGCTGTATTTTAGTTTTCAGCTTAGTTTATTCGAAAATACTTTGCGATATATTTTTTTACAAGTAGCTTTTTCGGAATTCCAGCTAGAAATAATCAGAAATTTACCTTTTCGTTCAGAATCCCAGTAGTTTTTCGAGTTTAAAATTTTCTAAACAATAAGATATAGAAACTATACACTTTTTTGTTTTGATAATTAGGTTCTTGGCGATGTGGCTAATTTTGAAATTGCAGTCGGGAAGGTGATTCGAGACGTCACTTTCGATCATGATATCGTGGTTTCTGTTTTCGAAACAAACATCAGGATGTTGGGGTAAGTCTAAATTTCTTGTAATGCGCTTATTTTCATTTCTAATTTGGGTTTTTGTTTCACTGTTGTAACCGCTTCTAATTGATTGCTATTCAGTGGACTGCTGAGCGGCCACATTTTGTCCATTTACCTGCGGGACAAAATAGGCCACATGCAATGGTATCAAGGAGAGTTGCTTACCATGGCCAAGGAACTAGGCTATCGGCTGTTACCTGCATTTAACACCACGACTGGGGTGCCACACCCGAGGGTATGTGGATTTTACTTAGCTCCTGTCAAACTCATAGAAATTCAGGACGCTTTTTGCTGTGATCTTGGTTGTACAATGAAAGTACCATTTTTAGCTGGTGGCTTCTTGGCATCTGTCTTTCAAATACTACCACATGAGCGTATCAAAACTTTTTATAGTCAGCAGAGTTAGTGTTTTACTGTCCAGAGAATTGTACTTTTTTTAACGACTTTTACGCAGCATAGTATCGAATAGTTATACTATTGTTCTAATTACCAATATTTCTTTATCTTTGCATATATGAATGGAAAGTGCTTTATTTAAAAATAATTCAATGGCAAGGACTCCGACGAATGAGTTTTCTGTTTTAACAAATAAACACGGATACAAGTATTTATTTGGTGTTACAGAATAAGTAAATAGTTAATAGATTCGGCGTCATAGTTTGGGTAATTTCAATATTTACAAATTGTTTTAAAATAAACAAATGTTGTTGCAACAACAACTGAAAGTGGAACAAATATATTCGCTTAAGGGAAAGAAGCCAGACTTTTTGCTTTAGAAAACCTTGAAGTGCCTTCAAAGTGTCATCTGTGGGAAAATCTTATCAAAAATGTCTGGCATACAGATATGGTGATCATTGTACGCCATTGCTGTGCCGCCGAAACTCAAATAGCACAGTCATTAAAAAGCTATGTGCATTAATTAAAATGGCTGTCATGCTTGCGGTGGCATGAGTTGACATCTAAAGTAATGAAAACCCCATGGTTGCTGTTGTCGCTTCTATAAATCTGCGAGGCGCTATGTGTTCTCGTCCTGGACAATACAAAATCGTTAATAGCCATTGCGGATGAAAAGCAGGCTCCACTTTTGAAGTATAGATTTTTTTTTTCGCCTTATTCACAATTTCATTCTGCATCCATCCTCTCGCCACTGCACGTTTTTCTACTCGCATGTTGGCATTCCTCGGGACAATTGGGTGGGCCATCACATTGTTAATGCATGCCAGATTCTTTAAGGCGCAATATATGGCTTTTCGAGCGTTTTCCCATTCCTCGCTGTCAATCCCTCCTCCACCTCCAATAAGATTGATTTATCGCTGCTGCCACATGCTCATCTCGCCATTCGGTTTCAAGAAGCGCTGCTGTTCTTCAAAATAAAAAAATGAAACCGATTTTTGCTTTCTTTCTGTGGATGCCTTTTTTCTTCTTTAAATATTTTGATTTTTGCGATCACCAAGGCGTTTCAAGTCGTTTCTTGACACCAGAACCGCAGTAAGGCGTTTGCTCTGCAACCGCAATTGCCTGGATGAATGATGGTGAAAGTGGCTATCTTTTTTCTGATTTCAGATAAACCTTCGCTATGGCATGAAATCTCCCAAGTTGGGAAATTCGAGGGAGACGTGTACGGCCTGCGCCGGCACCATGATTCTTGAATTTGCTGCGCTCAGCAGGCTCACGGGGGAACCCATATTTGAGGTAAATTCTCTATCGGTTATGAATTTCCTGCACTTTTAGATCCATACAGACCCAGTTACAAATTATCAAAACAAGTGGATTTGTGGACTAATTTACAAGTGTTGTTTCATATTTAATTAAATAGAAATGTAAAACTACAAAAAATTTAACATATCCTGCTACTCGAGTTCTTATGTAGAAATAAATTAGGAAATCTTGTGTGAAGTTTTAACACTAAAGTCACTGTAAAGAAAGATCAACTCCTATATTCTGTACTGTATTGATCACTATATGTGTAAGAAAGAAAAATGCAATGCCCTTGACTATCCCGTATAGGTGTAAATATGTTAATCGTTAATCTGACTGCATCTGCCTATAAACATGTGATATTTGAAATCGCTGGATAATAGGAAGTCTTAATTTTTATGATTATGACCATGGCAGTTTTAGTTTACAAATTATAATAAAATGTTCCTGTTAACGTTGTCAATTTGATCGATTTCAACCCTTCACAGCCCCGCTTGACCCAGACTGGCAATTAGTTGTAGATCACATACAGAAAGTATCATACGATCTCGCATTTCTTTTCATCATCACTAAATTCAATCGATTTGGTAAATTTTTTTCTAAGTTTGTCATGACTGAACAAGCGCAGGGTCCCAAAAAAAAAATGTTGCCGTATTATAGGGAACGCTACTGCCGTCGATGGCATTTCTACGCTTTCATTTCATCCATTTCTCCTTCCTTTTCAAAACATTTCATTTTTTCACTTAGATTTTTTTTATTTTTGTTCCTTTCTTTATTTGCGATTCCGTCATCGTTGGCTGCTCTCTCAATAGGAAAAATCTCACCGTGCCATGGATTATTTGTGGCAGCTGCGACACCGGGCGTCCGATCTGATGGGGACCGTCCTTAACATCCATAATGGCGATTGGGTGCGCCGCGGTAAGTACTAATATCTGCCGTCTGCTGCTTGCACAGTGCAATTTTTCTCGTTCCTTGTTCCTATTTTTGTGTACTTATCGAATCAATCATGGGTGAGAGATGAATAAGAGTTTCAGTTTCCTCGAAACGAAAAAAATTACACGATTGGAAAACTTTTCAGGCTCAGTTATGGCATAAAGTTATTCATCTAGCCATAAATCAAAGGCAGAACAAAGAAGCTTATTTGTATGCCATTTTGCAGGAATATAGGGTGTGCTGACCAATAAAAGTGACTATATAAATTTTTTGCTCGGACTTCAAATTTGAGATATCGTGAATGATGGGCTATTTGCATTTTGTTTGAGTTGTCTCCTGATTGGTTGCACCATTCTTTCAAACATTGTTTAGGAAATTGAGAATAATTTCTATGAAAAGTTAATTTTGTAGCCACTCGATCTGGTTTAATTTGCAATCAATGTTATAACATTTTGGTTTAACAGAACGTTATAAATGTACAAATCCTGTCGCTTAAAATTTGCATTAATAACATTTACTTACATTGCAGATAGCGGTGTTGGAGCTGGCATTGACTCCTATTACGAATACTTGCTCAAAGCTTATATTTTATTGGGGGACGACACTTATTTGGACAGATTTAATAAGGTTAGTAAAAAAAAATAGTTTTGGTTTTTTTTTGTGCCTTTAAGTTGATGTAAATATTAGGGTGAGACTAAATCTATTGAATGCTACTCCATTTCAGCATTATTCGGCCGTCATGAAGTACATCAGCCAAGGACCCATGCTGGTCGATGTCCACATGCACAGGCCCCACACCAACACCAGGAATTTTATGGATGCGTTGTTGGCATTCTGGCCTGGATTACAGGTTAGAAATATGATACTAAAGCCGTTATTTGTGAGATTATTTTATGGGGAACTAGCACAAAGTTGAAAACAATGAATATTAACAACTTTAAAAGTTTTTTGTGATCTCAGATTTACCACATTTTCAAAATGACCTAATTTATGCTTGGATTGAGCCAAGTATATTCAGTTTCTGCATTTTTGTATATCTGATAACATAAGGATGATGACCTGAATGATAGCAAGAGTTTATAATGACCGGTTGCACTTAAAACTGTTCAACTAATCTTACCTTTAGTTGTCTATTTATTGTTAGCTGCATCCGTCATTTTATGATATTTTAATTGATGAATAATTGAGTAAAAGCATTTTGATCGTTTTTTTCCAACCCTTGTAGGTATTAAAAGGTGATATTAAGCCGGCCATTGAGACACACGAGATGCTCTATCAAGTTATGCAAAGGCATAACTTTTTACCAGAAGCCTTCACCACCGACTTTCAAGTTCACTGGGGTCAACATCCATTACGTCCAGAGTTTTTAGAAAGTACTTATTTCCTATTTAAGGTCAGTAATTTTTGTTAAATCAATGCATAATACAAAATATTTGTTCGGACAATGTCCGGCGCTATTCTCAACAATTGCTAACAGGTTTGCCATCCTTTATTTTGCTATTTTCACAGGCTACAGGTGATTCATATTATTTGGAAGTTGGAAAAAACGTCCTTAACAGCTTGCAAAAGTTTGCTCGCGTGCCTTGCGGTTTTGCCGCCGTCAAAGACGTGCGCACGGGAAGCCACGAGGACCGCATGGACTCGTTCGTCCTGGCTGAGACATTCAAATACCTTTACCTGCTTTTTGCCGAGAAAGACGATTTCATAATCGACATGGATGACTTTCTGTTCACCACGGAAGCCCACCTATTGCCTCTAACCCTAGCCAGACTCACCAATGCTACATTGGTGGTGGTAAGTTGCCATTCGATTAATGAAACTGGTAATGCCGAGCTTGTCTGTCATATTAAACTTTTTTTGCTTTTTGTTATGCAATTAGCGCCCTGGTCGAATGAACGAAATGCTGGATGAAATCATTGAAGAAGAAGAGGATTACGATCACACTTGTCCCAACACCGAATACCTTTTTCCAGGAAAGCGGGATTTCGCTCAGTCCATTCGTCAGCCTCTCAAGAACCTTGTGGAGGGCGTGTGCCCAAAGCAACGATTAGCGTGAGTACTGGCAAATTTATTTGCTGTATATCCAATTTTTTTTAAATCCAACATTTGGCAACAAATGCGACAAACTATTCCCTCTTACTCATTCTTAGAGTGGTTATTATAGATTGCATATTGCTTTTTACATTATTAGAAACAGTCTAGTACATTATGCGAAGTAGGGTACTAAAATTATGTTTTATATTCATTCGCGATAATATAATAAACTTTTCATTTTCCAACATTTCTAGTCAGCGTCAACTAAGGGCATCTGAATTTCAAGCTGGCAATGACGACCATCTGAGGCTACTGCGCAAGATGGGAATCTCTATTATGGCTTTGCCAGATGGACGCATTCAGCTGCAGCACACTACAGCTCACGTATGTTGCACCCATTAATTTCCCCGATGCTACTTTTGACTATCCCACTAGAGATTATAACTTGTTCCGACTTAATTTACAGGCGGAGTCGTCAGACGATGCAGAAGAAGGATTGCTCTTCATGCAAGAGATGATAGAGTTGTCCAAATCTCAGGAGCAACTACTGTCCCAGCAGCAGCGGGCAGTCCATTTCGAGACAGTTCTGCCGGATGGCTCCATTCAACTGACTGTCCTGGCTGCTGGCCCTGCCCAGTTCGGCGCCGACCTCTCGCCCACAAATCAGGTGCCGCTTCCTCTGCTGTTTGTCCGGTTGTGCTTCAAAGGGGTCCTCTTTTCGCTCCGTCTCCTGGCTTACCTCTCGCTCCTGGGAGGGTGAACGACTTCCGTGTCATGCGAGCATTCCCATAGCACGCAGACTGCTTCTCCCTTTGTGTCTGTCTGTCTGTCGGTTTCCAGTTCCCCCATTTCAATGGCAAAGTTTGGGTAAGATAAGACAGACGCCATTCCTCTCAAAAAGACTTCTTCCATCAGTGCATGAGCTCTCCTGAACCCGCATTCGATTTTCCTAACAATACGAGGCCTTATCGGTTTTGATGTGCATGGGGGTGGTTTTACAAAACAAATATCATATTTATTTAGTGGTTTGGCTTTTATATGCTAGTGGGTATGCTAATGTGCCAAATAACTTGAATTTTTTGGTCTAAATATGCATGGGATAAATCAAGATGTGTATTTGAAGCAGTCATTTGCTATTTTTAACATTATAATTAATCCTGCTAGAAAGCTAGCTATGAGAAAAGGTTTCACATGGAGGTTTAGAAGGAAAAGACATTTGCCCAACCAATTTATGTTCACAACCAAAATAATATCTTGCTTCAACATTCAAGGTAGTAATCTGTATCAATCAATCATTTGTATTAGGCAAGCAGTCACATTTTTGGGTGACATGGTTATACAGTTTAAGATTGTTTCAAATTTAATGTAATACGTTTTTATGTAAGCACATCGTAAAAGCAGTAATTTCCAAAGTTGCATTTCCTAAAATCTCATTAGTGGAAACTGATCTAAATCTAGTGACTCTAGCCTATATTGGTTTGCTTATTGTCAAGTAGTACTTCCGATATGCGTTAAAGATTCTTGCTCTTAAATGAGAAAAGGGTACTTATGCGGTGATTTTCATTTGCTAGTTTCATAGTCCTATGTAGCACACTAATTCATCTGGTCACTAGGTTTTTGAGTCTCTGTGTCTATTCTTGCAGTCCTAGTTATAGCTGCAGACATAATGCTTTCGTTCTTTTTTTAATTTTCACAGATCACAGCGCAGGTAGCTGTGGCCAAACCCCTCCGCGCTTGCAAAGACGTACTAGATCCTGACTATTTTCGAGGGAAAATCGGCATCGTGGAGCGTGGCGATTGTATGTTCGTTGACAAGGCTAGGCACCTGCAGAATGCGGGTGCTGTTGCTGGGATTGTTACAGGTGAGGATTTTGTGTTCCGGAAACTTCCTTTTTCCAGTGCATGTTGATCAAAGAAATAAAACAAAGTTGTAATTTCACATTTCGTCGTTACAGACAATGTGCCAGGAACAAGCAGCGCATCGTCACCCCTCTTTGCAATGTCAGGAGATGGCAGCACCGACGTCACCATTCCGATGGTCTTCTTGTTCACTCAGGACGCGACTGTTTTAGTCGAAGCTCTGCATAGAGACCCAGGAATGATGGTGACGTTGGCAGACAGCACAAATGGTGAGCGTTAGTGTAGGCAGCAAAAAAAAAAAAACACACTTTGCCAATTGTTTGTAAGAAACATCGCTAACAGTAAGAGACAATTTCTTGTTTTATAGATCAATCTACAGATGCTAAGACGGGCGACAAATCTAGCGTAAAGCCACTGTCGCCTCCTAGGGACGCTGATGACACACCACTAAAAACCGGAGAAATAACCTACATCAGGCTGGGAGAAAATGGACAGATGGCATCGGAAACGCTTGCTCAATCTGCCACGCAGGACGATGTTGAAGCCGTCATCACTCTCGTCGAAATGGAGGGGCAGAGCCCCGAAGTTGATGGTGCAATGCCCCACGACAAGTCGGAGGACGAAGGTAAGAACAACGCCGAAGGTGCTATGGGGAACGAAGAGTTGAGCCAGGAAGCTCTTCGCGCATCTACTTTGCTCGAAGCGGCACGTGAACTGAAGAAATCTGACGTGGAATCGATAATAACACTTTTGAATCGGGAGAAGGAATACGTCCAGACGTTGCAGAGGCTCATTCAGACTGCTTTGGGAGAAAAGAAGGAGCTGGATGGCGAAACGAAGGTGTTCTTGGACCAACTCAACGAACTAATGAGGCCGAAGGATGCTGGGAAATTGCAGCTTTCGCCACCCAGCCCGGCCGTTGTCGCTCAGGGAGACGAGGTGGAAAACTCGAGCCAGGAGGAAAGTGTGGATGTTAACGTGGTACCTACTGCCGACGATGTCGGGCAGCCTTCCTTGCTAGGTACAAAGTACAAGACTATTGCTAAAGGAGAGAGTGCAGTGACCAGGCCCTCACGACTCTCACGTGACCATTCCACGGATCCTGATTCGTTCGAGAAAACCGCAAGGAAAACGAACACACTCAGGCCCAACGACGAGTTATGATAGTCACTAGCCGAAATTGAACGAGTCTCGCGTTAACACGAGAAGGTCGTACCGTGTGGCATACGCGTGAGTCTCCTGATTCCATGAAGACAAGACCAGTTTCTTGCAAATGAGAGATCCAACTTTGTGCGCAGCTATTGTCCTGAAATAACGACCTCCGTAGGACTGTAAGCAACGTCGCTAGCTGAAGCGATTCTCATATCGCAGGAAAAGGAGTTTTATTAACTGATAGTGCTTCACATCGTTGCAATTGCCGATGTTCCTCCATGATGGGAAAACGGATTTAGTGAAGAGGCGCGTAATCACGAGCCGATTGAACTCGAAGCTTTTTCTAAATTGTACGTTATAACGAATATTTGCTTGTTTGGGATGTTGTTCACAGGACGTTTACTGGTTTAGTAAATTTTTTCAGCCATGTTGGATATGATTTCTGATTGGTCAAGTACAGCACAACGCTGCATGCGGCATTGATGAGCTTTCTGTGAAGCCATCGCACCATGTTTTCTTTGACCGCGGTGATGAAGCACAATCCTGCCGCAAAATAACACATCTAAGCTGCTCAACGATTCTTCATCGAATCGCCGCACATTAAAAATGGCCAATGCCGTTGACTCCTGTGCAGTTTTCAATACGGGCTTACGAATCATCGTTAATTGCTGCGATTTCAGTCGGCTCGTAGAAACGTACCTTTGCTCAAGACGGATTGTGACAGAATCACGTATTTCTCCCGTTTTTTTAATGTATATTTGCCAAATAAGTGCTGGATCATGGGGTCCTAACGTTTGCGCATGAGCGTACAAAATTTCTTCACTCACAAGGACCGAGCGTGGCGTCAGCGCCACATCCGCGCGTGATTTTCATGCCAGCGTGGGAACAGCTTCGATAGTCTTCGCATTTAAAGCGAGGAAAAAGTTTCTTTTTCTATTACAATAACGATATCGTCCATGAACTTTGGAGGGAGGGAGTCTTCAACGCATCATCTTCATTGTTGTTTGTTGTTTCTTCTTTGTTATTAATTACGAGGGCCCAGTTTATTAGTGCGCTAACAACAAATCGTTGAAGCAGGGCTAGTTAACGAGTTTATTAGCAAGATTTCTGAACTCCATCACCGGTTTCGGAGCGTCAAATCATGGGCACATTTTTGCGTGTCTTTATTACCACGTTTTCATGCAAAACTGATTTCAGATGCACAGACATAGTTTGCGTGATGCACATTCGGGACATGGACTTGGCGTAGAAGTCAGTGGGCGCCAACCAGGTTAAGCGCCTTAGCTTTTTCTCTGCGACTTTCCAGTTGTCCAATTTCTCTAGAGATAATTTTAGCGGGAAGTTTCGGCGACATGTGCGAACTTGTCCATGCAGATTGATCCATTTGAAAAGTGAAATAACGCATACTACTGTGCATCTCAAATTGCGAACGTTTACATGGAATATGTGTGCACTTCCAAGCAATTAAGCAAAAGCACGCATAATTTGTTTGCTGTCCATTGACTTGCTGCAGTACCTTATGTTGATGGCTCGCGAGCCGAAGCGAGTTTAATTCATTGGGATTAAAAAGGGATTAAATTTCAATTTCTTGCGTTTTTGCTGCATTTTGCAAAGGCGTGTGCTGAAATTTCCAGATTTTACATTGATTGTGCTGGTTTTACGTTCAGTGTTTTTTTTTGTTTTTTTGTTTTTTTAAACAAAAGCGAGACGGTTTGTAATTTATTACATAACTATAAATGAAGTGTACGCCGCAGATAAATCTTTTAATAGCTAGAAGGGAGAGAGTTGACATTTCTTCATAATTAGCTTGTACTATAGTGCAAAGAAAAAGTTGTCCAGATGAAATTCTTCTTCATTTAATAGTGCAAGTAGTGGGGGTAGTGAGATACTGAGTTACACAAAATGCGCGCAAATTTTTAACCATCAAAGTTAGCAATAATGAGTCATGGCGGGACAATTCTATTTGAAAATAAAAGATTTTGGTCATTTTAAAGCGAAATCTTTCGTTTCGCATTTTGGTGGCGCCCTGTACGGGAAATTAGACTTCCGTAAGGGGGCGTGTATGACGTTCTGTTTTATCAACCATGGAGATCAGTCGTTGATTGTTCGTGTTTTATTTGTAATTCCAAGCGATTATATTTGTTCCTATTTCCATATTTAAGGTAATATATATTGATTAACACCAACTAGACTCAAGCGATCAACCGCGCTTTCTTTTCTTTTTATCATCTTTCCTGCGCGTACCTTTCGTGCTAGTGCATGTGCTGCATTCTAGTTTTGACAATCGTTCAAGCTTCTATGTACTGTATGGACAGGAAAATGGTGCATATTTTCTAGTTTTTAGTTTAGGTTTGAATAAACTCAATATGAAACTAATCGGCATTAAGATGTCGCCGCCTAAGCGGGTAGTTTGGCCTTTATTCCATAACGGCATGTGTGCAACAGCATGACACATATGCAACTTGTATTTCCAGTTGTAGAATTAAATTGTAGCCTAGCCGGGCCCTTATTATGAAATTACAGATTTCGAATGCTTCACTTGTTTTTCATGTAAATTTGCATGTGCTTGTCTTGTGTTATGCATGCACTAGTTTCCTGAACGAATGCATACTGTATTCGTGACATATTGACCAATTTTCATTTGGATCAAAAATACCCCATGCATGGTTATTCTGCAAGTTTAAAAATGAGGACAGATGCATGCAAAAATTCTCTAGGGTCAGTTATTGTTTTCACCGATTTTAGAACATATGTCGATCATTTAGCAACCAAAATGTACGTGGAGTTAATCCTTTTTGGAATATCAGGAAATTAACAATTAGCAGCCAGCAAGAAACAGGATGGAGAATTTTGTCCAGAATAACATAAAAGCCAAGAAAATCAATGCAGAAAAGCCATAGCTACCTTCACGTACATGTAGTTGGCAAAACTACTTAAGGCGAATGAATTGTCATAGAAATGCTCAGTGGCATAACTACGTTTTCGGGCCCTTAATAAAAGAACATTTATGTTGGCTCCCTCGCAGCCGTGTGGGGGCCAATTGAAAGCTGTTTCACAGCCGTTAGCCATTAAACCGCCACCACTTAACTTTCACTCTATACCAAAACCCAGAAATACCCAAAACTAGATACATTACCATCTCAACCGATAATAAGAATTAAATTTTCAAGTCGCACATTCTTTAATAATTATTTTTTTCACGAATACAATTTGTTTTCAGTGATAGATCTGGGAATTTGCCAAACGTTCTAATGAGTAAATCCCGAACGTCCGTAGCTGAATCCCTTTATGAAATCCGAAGAAGGTACGAAGATACATCTGTCGTTCTGTACAAGGAGCGTCAGAAAGGATCCAAGCCCGGCAATTTCTTGAGCTACGGAGAACCGCACAAAAGCTATGCCTACAGCACGCGAGGGAATGCAGCATTCGTTGTTCAGAAGCGAGGGAACGATGTGACTAAAGTAGATGAAAAGGGAGTCGATTCGAGGGTGTGCGCAGTTATGTGAGATGCATCCGCTTTGCATTCAAGTAGTTTTTTAAATTTTGTTATCGTCCAAGCGATGGAATTTTGTGATATTGTCAAGTTGGTAGAGAAAGCAAAGGAAGATGATGCCAAGGTGGTCTGGTATCGTTTCAACTGCAGAGGCAGGGTTCCATCTGCTCGCGTAGGCCAATCGTGCATTTGGCTTAGTAATGTTCATCCACTCAAGCTTTCTTTTCCCGACAAAAAATCTTACGGGAGAATTTTTTGTGTCAGCGGAGCAAATCCCGATGGTTTCTTCCGAGAAGTTTACAATTTAGATCTGAATTTGTCTGCATGGATTGTGGGCAACTCTAGTGACTTCACGGCTAGATACGAGCATTCCATGTTCGACCACATTGGCTCGACTGATAAATTGACAGTTGCCGTTTTCGGAGGCGCCAACAAAAAAGGGAATCTTTGCGACGTTCAAGAATATGATGTGACAACTAAAACTTGGGTTTCCATTCCACAAAAAGGCGATTTCAAGAAAATACCGGAGCCCAGAACTCATCATACAACTGCCCAACTTAGTAGTAAGTATTTTTTAAATTCCTACAAATTACCTGCTATGTATATCAGCAACCATGAGTCATTTTTAATCAATATTGAGGAAATTTGGTTGAAGAATGAAGCACAGTGCAGGACACATATACGGCAAATTGCTCCAGTTTTGGTACATTTTACTTGACAATTGATTCGTCACCATTTTTTAGGTTACAAACTTGTTGTATTTGGTGGTGGTTCTTGTTCTTCATCACCTGTTGAAGACGTCAAAGTTCACGTTTATGATCCAATTACACAAATTTGGATGCAACCTGAAGTTGGAGGAGAACCGCCAAAACCAAGACAGGGTCACGTAATGACAGTTATTAAAGACAAGGTAGTTGTTTACTCGTCTCAAAAGTAAATATTTTCAAAAAAAAGATGTCTGAAACATTTCTCCAGCATAGAATGAGTTACGTTTACAGAGCATACCCAAATTTAGCCCTCCTAAATCGTACAACTTCAAGCTATCATCTCCATAATGAGCAGCATTCCAGAGAATTTACAGGTTTTTCTTTCTCGACTAGGTGTATCTACATGGTGGCACAGAGTTTTTGATTATTTGCACCTACTGGATTTAGACAGTAAACAATGGTCACAAGTACTTTTTATCCCTAGTTTTTTTGCTGTATGTTAATTTGTTCTTGCCGACTATTATTGGAAACACTTAATATAGCTTTTAAATGAGCTTAGATTCCATTTCCCTTGCCGAAGATCAATGCATAATTACAGAATTACAATAGCTGCATTGTATTTTTCAATTTTTTTTTGCAGATTCTCAAAAATGGACAAAATATTCTATCACAGGTGACATCCCTTTTTCCAGGTTAGATTTTGCAATAGCCAAAATTGAAGTTGACTCGAAAAAGCTTAACCAAGGCAAGTTATTGTATTTTATGTCTTGTTTGCAATCAAGTCAGAGGCGTAGCGAGGGGGGGTCAGGGGGGGGCAAGCTGACCCGGGCGCCGTCATAGGATACGCCAGCAGGCCTGACGAGAGAGGGGAGGAAGGGGGAAAATACCCCGGGCCCGGGATTTTTAGGGGCACGGGCCTCCAGAATATGTGTGAAAAAAAATTGAAATGTTGAAAAGGACCTTTCGAAATTGTCAAGAAAACTAAAAAACGCAATTTTCTATGGTAAAAGCGTAATTTTTTTTGGTAAAAACGCAATTTTTCTATTGTAAAAATGCAAATTTTTTTTTGGTAAAAACGCAATTTTTCTAAGGCAAAAGTGCAATTTTTCTAAAGTAAAAGCGCAAATTTTCTATTGTGAAAGTGCAAATTTCCTTTGGTAAAAACGCAATTTTTCTATGGTAAAAACACAAATTTTCTATGATAAAAATGCAATTTTTCTATAGTAAAAACGCAATTTTTCTTTATTAAAAACGTAAATTTGATTTGGTTAAAATGCAATTTTTCTAAGGTAAAAACGAGGACCATATATTCC
>JAQGBW010001251.1:0-27977 GCA_034698625.1 Julus scanicus
TCGACCTGGGAGCGAACCCAGCATCTTAGGATCGAGAGGCAAGCACGTAACCCACTCGACCATCGGCGTCGGCGGGGAAAGTTATTGAGAAAATGAATGATGTCTGTTGAACATCAAACCCGCTAGCGTGATTCAGTGCTTATCAGGCGGTTGCTGTAGGGTAGGATCCTGGTAGATGGGTTCTACCGAGTGAGTCTCCGGGTGTTTGTCAACACTCGGAGGTTCGGTGGTTGACAGGACTTGGGATCCTCCTGTAGCAGTGGTCTGCAGAGGCGGAGGTCCCTTTGGCCCACCGTTTCTAGTGGTCACTCGGTGACTATCCATAATCGGTGCCGAGTGATCAGAAAAGCTAGACACCAAATTTTAAGAGTATGTGTATCTACTGAGGGTCAGTTGGACAACTGACGGAGGTTGCGAACTCCCGTGTGTTCAACTGACAAAAGGTACTTAGGACGATCGGTGGAATGCAGCGATCGACGAGACTAAGTCCCGTTTCGTTCCTACAGTGAACTCTCTGAGGTTAAGTTATTTTAGTGGAATAGTTTTTGCTTTGGACATAGCCAAAAATGCTTCACAGAAAGTATTATTCTGAGTTAACAAATTGAGTTCAAACGTTTTAGTTTTAAAAAGACCAAGTTCTTCATTTCCAAATTTTTGTAACAAGGCATAGCAATACAAGTATTCAGCTACTGTACAGCTCTAGAGTTTCAGACTGACTGAAGTTTCTAGAGATGCTGCATCCTTATCTACCCATGATGGTCATCCCAAGGGCTGACAGGATATGATCCTCAGGTGGCCCTTGGGATTAGCATCATCTGTACATAAGGATGACCTGCATTGTCAGTACAAGAAATTGGTTAAATCTCCCCTCGTTTGATGATAGCCGCCATTGTCTGACGTCTGTACAGGTAATTGATAAGAACAAAAATTAACCAATTTCTTTTTAATTGAATCTGGCAGACATTTCTATATGTCTAATTGTTGACCTCCTCAGGCGTCCTGCCCTACTTATTGTATGCTGGTGAATAAGCTTGGAATGATCTATCACGTACTTCCGGCCAATATGTTAACAAAGTCCATAAACTTGTGGAACTTTGTAATTCTTGTGAACATCTGCTGAGAGTTTCAAGTTCAATTGTAGAGTATGATATATTTGGCATGGAGCGATAACAACATTAAACTGTTCTTTGCACCAACATGTTTTCAATGCAGCATAGCGGGTGTCACATAAAAGTCCATTACCTTCAAATTAAAATAATACTGCTTTAATTCAATATAAAATTATATTTTAAACAAGTCATTAGCCAACATTCCCTGGACGTGGTCTCACAAATGTATACCAGATAAACATTTGACAAGTACTAAAAAATCAACACCATCCAAAGAACATGTCAGCATGAATTTATGCTAGTTAGTTTGTTTGCCTATAATTGTTTATTATATAACAGGAAACATTCCTGCATTCTTTCTGTAGCAATATACCCTTTTTTCTGTAACAGAAAACACAATTAATCTTTCTGCTGACTTAACCCTTTCATTCATTCTGTAGCATTATGTCACACCTAGGGGGGTGGGTGGGTTGTTTGTTTTTTGTGACAAAATGTGACCAAGGGATGGGAGGAATTGTGACTAAGGGGTGGGGTGTTTAAAAAGAGGCAAAAAGGTGTGACATAATTTATAGATCATCCCTAACCCCTTTTTTTTCTATCATCAACCCTTCATTCCGTATAGCACCTTGTTCTTTTGTCTACACCTTCTTCCTGTAGCATTAGCCACTTTTTCTGTGTGACATTATTGACTTCATTTTGTAGCATATGAACCCCCTTCTTTCTGTGGCATAAATTAACCCAATAATCCTTCTATATTAGCTCCTTCATTCTGCAGCATATTCTATCGACGTCATTAAATTAATTCTGCACAATTGAGAATTCAGCAGGTTTGACCTCGAAAAACGCATAACACTCAGTAGTCCGCGATTACGCCTGAAGGACTTGACAGTTTTAGTACACGTCCACAAATTAAGGGTATATAGAGTCGATTAAAAAAGATTAAGATACAAAAAATTGAAGGTACATATACGAACCAAATTCCAAAAGGTGAGGTATTTGAATCTTCCACCCGAACTGTCATGTCTCACTTTGATGGCGTCCGGGAAGTTGAGCTTGCACAGGTCGTAGTAAATGGTAAAAATAAAGGCGCTGGCGCTTAAAAAATGAAATAATTCACGAAGAGCCATCGAGAAAACGTTCACTTGATGACAGGAGACGAAATATAAATGAAAAATGCCCGAGGTTTAAAAGACGACACAACTACTCAATGAATAGGATAGGCGCAGATACATTCGCTGTGTTATGACCAGAAGAGTTAATCGATATTTATTAAATACTACTTTTAATATTTAAACGAGATTAGATAATGATTAGTGAATACAATAAACCATGTTTAAGTTTTCAAAATTGCAGCATTATCTGGTGCAATTTTTGAGTTTATAAAATAAATCTAAGATGATCGAGTGTTAGTGTCTGGTGTTTCTAACACAGAGAATTGTTCTGCTTGCATTTTCATGCACATTGTTTAAATAGTGAAGCTTCTTTTTGGTTTATTAAGCATTAGTTTAAACGCATTTTTTAAACAATTATCAGATGTTTATATGTAATTAATTGTTGACTAATACTAATATTTCGTCAGTACGCGTGACATTTTTAATCTTAAAACGAGATTAAAGCCAAACAGAGTCGCAGAACAGCTGGAAATTTGTATGGCAAATAAAAAACACAAAGCTTTAATCTGAGAGTCCCAATATGGCCGCCTGATTGATGGAACGTTCGCCAGCCTGTATCTGTGAGAAGTGTTTACATGTTAATATTTGTCTGTTTTTTAACAAATAAAACTGCTAATAAATATAGCAAACATCCCTGCATCTGATAAAAACCATTTTATCGCAGTTGTTATCGTGAAAATGATGCTTTCTTGCATGTTTGCATGGCCTGAATAAGTGCCTATGTCTTCTTGCTTGTCCTTGGGAAAAGTATCGTTGTTTACAACGTTATATATATATATTTAAAAACCTTGAAATCAAAACCAAAATTAATGCAAATTCGTCAAAGGTAGTCCATAGCATGCATAAGAAAGTTTCTCTATAAATCCATGCATGATTTGAATGCCATATATATTATAAAGCCTGCCTGATTTGCAAAATAATGCCCAGAAACTTTGACAAATTATACAACATTTTTTTAAAAAACCAGCTTTTTTAAAGTTAAATCAAACAAATGAATTGTAAATCTAATTTTGAAATTTTGCGAAAACTGCTATTTCCTGCATGACACGCAAGTCTTCCTTCTGCTCTTCACAAATTCATACCATTATATTTTTTGGTAAAATGATTGTACAAGGTTCAAATGCAGACCGTGAACTATTAAGGTCACAAAACCTGCTTTTTTATATTTTGTCGCAGAAATACTTGCGTGGCCGGAAGACATTGACTTATCAAAGTGCATAATCCACCTCTTCCTCCCTCCCCACGAGAGGACATCGATTGAAAGTGGCAAAGACCCCTTGAAATAAGTTTCCTCGTAGCGTTGCGAGCGGTAAGTTGCGGAAGCTTTGTTTTCGCGAGTGTAACGTGGATTTATGACACTGCATTGCTTATTAACTTGTGTCAACATTTGAAGCGTCGGAAGTCGGGGGTTGCCAAGTTTCGAAGAGTTTTGTAAAGCAACTTTCAAGTATACGCCTGTCATCTAGTATTGACTCTTAAATTCTAACTCCTGCATATCTCTGTTAGGTGGCCAACTGTCCCGATGTCTTCGTATGTTTCAACCTTTTTCAACTCACGACGCACTGAACAAGGCATACAATTGTAATTAAACATCTTCGATTGTTTAAGGAATGATTTGATGAAAAGAAAGTAATTGGAAATTGCAGTGAAATATAGTTCTGAAAAATGATTATTGGCACTTGGACCTTGTTGACTTCCGACGGTTCAATCTTCCGTCGCTCACAAAACATACAAGCTCATTAGAAGTATCTTAAAAAAGTTTTTATATATTTCATGCTGGCGTCCATCCTTTTTCGTTCACAGTCCCCCTCCTTTGTCTCTCCAGGCAGCTATCCCTTTATGGCTCTAGATTTTTACTGCCGATGTCTTAACATCCGGATTCACATTGACGAAGGAAGCATTTTGGAATCATGGGAAAATCACGCCGACGACGTAACCAAATCTGATCCGTTTTTTACCGATGCCGTTTTGGTCATAACCCCGAAAGGAGTCGAAATACAGAAGGTCCGATACGCAAATTTAAGACAATTCCAATGTCGATGGAACGGTTGTTACTTTTATTCTTTCATGGCAGAAACTGCGATGTCTATCTCACGAGCGAACGAACGAAACATGGAAAATAAACGTCTGTTTGAACTGTGACATGGAGACTCACGCATTTTCCGTTAAGGACGAATGCAAGCTCTGCAAGATCTTTGTCTCCACGACCATGCAGCACAACGCTTTAGCGGCCAACCTCGCTTCGAGTACCAAGAGCTTTTCTCCTTTATACGAAGTTCTGATTCCTCCACAACCGAAAGGTATCTTTGTTTCAAAAACGATCAATCCGAAATCGTTGAAAAAAAAATATTTAAAAAAAAATTACTTTCCTCTCTCCAGAACACTCTGCATCTTGTCTACCTCTTTTGCCGCGCAGCCAACTCCACAGTCAAATTGCGGAACTGAAAGCGCATACGATACGACGTTTGAACGCCGAAAATGAATTTTTGCTCGAAAGGATCAGGTTAGAATTTTGACGAGAAACTTAAGCTATCCTGGTTTTTATCCTCATGATGTGAACTTAAAGCCAGACTTTTTTTGTTAGGAAGTTTGAGAACGAGCAGATGTCACTTTTTAATGAGCTACAAGTCCAAGCGCAGCGAGATCAAAATACTTTAACGCAGTAAGTACATTAATGCACCTACCTTAAGCTGCGTGGAATAGTCCTCGTGCTTTAAGACAATTTTTAATCCTATATCGGCAAATGCACGTATCGACTTTTAGGATGCTTATTAACCACTACTCGGAGGACGATAACGGCAGCAGAAAGCCCTCGGACGAAAACATCGACGATGCTAAAGCAGTGCGTAAAAACTTTCTACCCGCTATACCATGTCGGTTTATATTAAAATGCCATTTCTCTATCTTTTCGATAGCGGGATTCAAAGATGCAGAAAATTCAACCTGTTACAATATCGGCTGGACCACCCAAAAGTCCCCGCGTCAGCCCCGTATTGAAATCTAGGATATTGCCCATACACGATTCGAGTAAAGCATGTTTTTGATCTTAATTTTGTACTATCTTTAGCTGTCAAAAACTCAAAAGCATTCCTTACCTTTCTGTGCAGTTTTCGTGATGGACGATGAAGAAACCGAGGAAGTTGAAATGGAAAGCAGCTTGCACGACGATAGCGAAATTGAGGATAAAGTTTCAGATCTTAATTTGGACGATGAAGCCTTCATGGAAAAACCGGAAGATTCTTTCAAACTGTACGCATCGTCTTTGCCTATCGCAATTTCGAGTCACTGGAAGTCTTCGTCACGCGGACAAGAACAAGACAATTTAGGGGTAATTAAGCATGTTTTCAGCTTAGCTCGATAACGCGTATTTGCATAACGGAATATTTGTTAGCTAACCCGAGTTAGTACTGAAACTACTTCAAATTTTTCGTTTTTCTCAAGCGCAAATATGTTTTACAAAACTAATTTCTTGTTTATTTGTTGTTGTTGTTAAATTAGGGTCTGGATCGTAACAAAATGGATGATCCTACCTGGATTGCAGCTAGTATTCAAGCGTTAACGATGAGCGTTTGTGGTAACGATGGAACGGAGATGTTCGGAGCCCGACCGCGACCACGACTGAACACGTTGGATTAAGCGACTAACGAGCGAACGCCGTTTACGTTTCGCCTAACGTATGGATAAACCAAGCTTCGGATAACGAAATTTGTTTTTCACCCCGTTAAAAAATACCAACATCCTTCGATAATAAAGTATGATACTAACCAGATAGGCACGAAAACGAGCAGATTTAATCCATGAAGAAAGGTTGACCATTCTTTTCCCTACGTTGCGTCAACACCTCACATCCGATTTCGGTTACTAAAAACGTGTGCTCGAATTGGGCGGAACGTTTCCCGTCCTTGGTTACCGCGGTCCAGTTATCGGGCCAGATCTCGTCTCTCCACGTACCTACGATTTTAACAAATAGAAAACGATAAATATACGTGATCGTACGATTATTTTGAAGAAACGAAAGCCAGGCGTTAAAAATGAAACAAGGGCATTATTGAGTAGTCTTTTTGTACCTTCGGATATCATCGGTTCTATCGTAAACGTGTTCCCTGAAACAGAAAAACAAATAAAAAATATATAACGTCTTCGTAATTACGAGTGTATTTTATAATTTGAAAAAATAATCGGCTATTACATACCGGGTTTCATAATTCCCACCGCTTTGTTTTCTGGTAAAGAGAAATATTAAGAGAGGTGTTATCTTTACTTCAACGCACGTTAAAATTATTTTAGTATCTTGACAAAACCATCCACTAAGTATTCTCTTAATTTATCAAAGTAATCTTATCACACTTGCAAAACACTGGAAGGTTTTGTTATGAATTTTACAAAAGTAAAAATTGTTTTGACCTAGGACTTATCTTTTTACCTTTTCTTCTAAATCATTTAAAGAGAAACAAAAATTCTTAAATTATTACTCGATTCGTTTATATGGTAGAAGCAAGTTAAGAAAGCTCAAAAGCAGTCTTAAGTGGGATTTAAACTTGCCGTTAACTATGTCTTAACTTGCATATAAGACATACAGTGGAACCCTATTCGAACATTTTTCAAGGGGCCGGAGTTTTCAAACTTTTCAAGTGAGGAAAACTAATTTTAAGTGGGGACTTTTTATCCAAGTTCAACTCTCATCAAAGTTTTAAAAGTTTGTCATTTGGGGATGTACCATCAGAATTACTAATAAATTTCCTTTCTTACTTGCATAATGAGGAACGCTAGGCGCCGTGTGAAAAAGCTGATGAATCCCGTGTCCACAGTAACTTCTCACGACAGAAAAGCCGTGAGACTGGGCATGCTTTTGAATGATGCCACCAACATCCCGGTATTTGGTGCCTGGCTTGACTACATTTCAATTAAAATGCATGGCTTAAAACACAATGCACGAAGAGTCTAAAATTGAGTAAGAACTATGCTTTCTAAAGAGCTTACCAATTTCCGAGGCCTTCTGCAAACATTCGTAAGCGACACGGACTAGCCTTTTACCCTGTTCGTCGACCGAACCGACCAGTCCGGTTTCGTTTAAGTCTCCGTGAAACCCCCTGTGATACACGGAAATATCGACTACAACATGCGAGATTCGAACAAACGATCGTTAACGGCATTTGGCAGCATGTGCAAAATATAAAAATTTCAAACGTAATGGCAAGTGTAATATTACCATTACAAATGTCTCCATCTTCTAGGGGTCGCTTATCGGGAATTCCGTGGCAGATTACTTCATTAATCGATCTGAAACAAAGGCATTAACGGTTCAAACTCTACATGAAATTATAAATGTCGGTATAGATCGTACAACTTTTTTAAATACTTTTTAAAATGGTATGTGCAAAATTAAGGAAATGTGTCAAGTTTTGCGGGCCATATTGAGCAGGTTTTTAGATCTTAGATACCATATTGAAAATATTTAGGTCTTGGGGAAAAAAATATATTTAAATTTTTTCAGCCCTTGCTCTGAAATTAAAAAATGTGCTTACGAATAAAAACTGATTCTCTGGGGTTATAAAACTAAACTTAAGTAATGTGGTCAAGCGAATGATCTTACGTGCAACACGACTTAGGGAAGCAATAGTAATTTAGCGGCGAAGGATAGCATTCACGGTCAACGGTAGCCTGTCAAACACGAAAAGAAACTGAAATTAGAGTTTGTTCGAAAAACTCAGAAAATGTATTTAACAAATTTCAAGGTTTAGATAAGACCTCGTGGACTAACTGATCGAGTTCGTCGGTGGTCACTCCAATAGCCATCGCATTCATGGCAACATCGAGAACCTCGCGTCCCAACTATAAAATCGACAAATAAAGTAGCATTAAAACGTTGTTTCAAACGTTCAAAATAAAATATCGAATGGTCATTATTTACTTTTCCAACAACGCGCATTCCTTCGATTTCATCGTCATTCAAAACTTTAATTGACGTTGACCCTCGAAGCGCTTGTTCTCCTGCAGGATGCCCGTCTTTGTCTTCAGCATAGTCCGGTCTAGCTATGTGATCAGGTACAAAAAGCTTCGGAGTCTAACGCAATAAACATTCAAGGATGGTTAAGTTTCAAAGACAATTTAAAACTCAAAGGATTGCATTAAAAAAAAACGCGCATGAACGTACCACGGGAAAAGGGCGTAACGTTCCAGTGAAAGCATAGTTTGGCCAAGGATTGAACAACTTAGTGTAGATTTTATCGCCGCACTCATCTGCGGGAGAAAAATCTCATATGGAATTCACAAGCTTAAAGTTATCAGTTGGCCAAAGCTAAACGAAACATTGGGCCAGCAATTTTACTGGGATTCAGGTTTATTGATTTTATTAATTATTCAAGTGCATTTTTAACAGTGTACCCTAATCATCGATATTCATACAGTCAGCAAGTACTGCCTATGACGTGCACGTAGCATATCCTTTGAGAGAGGTAATCGGTAGGAGTGGCTACAGTTTTTAAATATGTAGTGCCACACTACATCGCGAACAAAACTGTAGGTAGGGGCGACTGGGGCACAGTGGTACAACGTCTTTATATAATCAGGTTTTATCAGCAACATAATGCTTTTGATTCGCAAAGACGCTGTCTGCAGCACCCTTTCATTATACAAAATTTCTGTGATCTGACACAAGTATAGAAGAACATATTTACAGTTAAGTTTTTGTTCTTGAAAAGTAATTATTCAATTTGCAATTGGATTTTTATTCCTGATGTAATTATAAAACATTAGTAATGCTGCAATATACCATTGACAAGTGCGTATAATTTCAAACTAAAGTTTATGTTAATTAGCCATGGGGTACAGTGGTTCACGACATTATGGGATACAGTGAGACATGTCCCTGCATACACCAATCAAATGTTTTCGGGTAACATTTTTATATTTTCTCATTAATCATAACTTTAAAAATAAAAACAAAGTTTAAATATTTCGAATTAATGTTTTAAAGTAAATAGTTCACAATGACAAAAAAAAAAAAAAAACATTTGGACAAATAAACAGTGAAAATATAAAGCTGCTGTAATTATGGTTGATTTTAATCGTTTTTGTTATTTAAACTTGGCATGCTGAATTAAATACAATTAATCAATGTGGAGTTCTTTTTCTTGTAAAATGTCTTAATTTCGTATGGACCACTGCACCCCATGCCATGTCCCAGTCCCCTGCACTGGTACTTACTGTGCAAGCATCTTAAATTTCTTATAGCAAAAAAACTAGCAGCTCTAAAACGATGGCAAAATGTAGATTTACAGAACCTGGACCTGAAGGCTTGTATATATAATTCTTTCTAGTAAAAATTTTTTGTAAATATCATTGTTTTAAAATGCTACTAGTTAAGTATTTCTCCTTGCAAAGTGCTTCTTGGCACTTGGTTAAGTATTTCTCCCAAAAATAAATAGATTTAATAATTTTGACCCACTGTGCCCCGGGCTCCCCTACTGCATTTACGGGCACTTCGTTTTTGTCCTTCGTCGATCCTCATCAAAATCTCAAATATTCATCCAATGTGGTCTTTCAGACATCCGATTATTAATAATGGTGATGGATGACTATGTTATGTCATAACAAATTCAAATGGGCATCTCTTATTTTTTTAGCAATTTTACCAATTAATAAACTATAATTACGCTTCAATGTCACTGCATGGAATTTCTGACGAATGGACACCAGTTAAATGCACACAAGCAGAACCATTCAATTGAAAAGCCAGATTTGATAACACTTATATTTCTTACTTGAAACTTTATGAATGAGCTTGTGTTGACCCCAATAGCCACGAAAACATGCCTAAAACGGTTGGAAAATAAATGCAAAAATCATATTGCAACTTGTATCTGGTGTTACATAACGTGTTCCACGATCGAGTGGAAAATCATTCAGTATTGCAATCATTAAACCAAGTATTGTCTTACCTGAGTGCAGAAAAAGGATCCCTGAATATCGAGCTTGATACACGTTGGACATTGAAGTTTCGCCGCATTTTTACATCCAGGCGTTTCACAAACTTTATTATTGCAAAAATCCATTTTTTCGTTCTTGCTGGTCGCCGCCATCTTTATCCAGCATTAGGACCAGATAACCAATGCATCAAAATCCTTAAATTAATAATTTCCTTATATCAAATAATTTATAAATTACAATGAATACTGTTATATAAAGTATGTTATATTATAATCATAATACTATTACGGTTAATTCAAAGTGTTAGTATTTTTTTAAATGTTAAATAACTAGTTGAAGCTGATTATAGGGAAAACTTGGAATACGGAAAATGCATAACTACATACGTAAGCCGAAAGCCGATTATGTCATTCGACACGCTTATAACATGGCTTACGTTACATCAGCTGGCGGCTTACTTAAAACATGACAATGTAGCCGTATAAGTATACCAAACGAAATCCCTAGATCGTGAATTTATAAAAATAAATACATAAGTAAAAATAAGTGCTAGCGTAGATTGTTCATTATTTAATGGTCAGAAAAATCGCTTTAATGATTGGTTAAAATTTATATAATTTTCTTTAAGGACATTAAAGTAAAACTAAATATATAGTGAATGAAATATCTGGTAACACTGCATGTCATTGGTAGCTTTCTGCTACCTTCTGCAACTTCGCCACGTCGTTCATATACCGGTGTGTATCTGTTTCTTGCCAAATTTAATTAATTTCCCTGAACGTAATTGTTAATAAAATTGTTTGCGAGTTTGTGTGACGCTGACAAGAATTAATTTACGCAAATATCAGCGTTGGCTGCAATACCAAGCTAATGTAAATACAACTACTCATCTCTAGTTACCATTGCATTTCCTAAGTTTTTTTTGGAAATTTTTGCTGATATTAATTAATAAATATAAAGCTTTTAAGTAAATTTTATAATAATTATAAACGTAAAACTGTCATGAAACTGTAAGTTAAGGCTTATTGATAGTTCTGATTTTTTAAACGGTTGTCAGACAAACACATCCATATGCAAAGCTTCATAACTAATCAAAATTAGTTAAATAGTTTCTATAACTATAAATTTAAGTTTGGGTGTCACATATTTTGTTGTGACTCTTTTTGTGACAAGTCTGCATGTAAGTAATTATTGGTATAATGATTATCTAGATCCAATTGTTAGTTATCATTTTTTTTTAATTTTTTTTTTTTTTTTTTTTTAATAAAATAAATTTATTTTATAATACTTTTTTGGGGTCTATAAAAATCGTCTTAATCGAAAGGATTTTTTTTTTCTAAAACTATTCAACCACCCTAAAGTTGCCTGCAAAAAGGAATGATTATCTCAAAATTTAGAAAATCATTTTAAAAAAAACCTGCAGGCTGCATTAGTGGCACGGCTAGTTGCAAGTATTCTTTTAAAATGTAGGTCTACGTATTCGTAATTTTTTTAAAATTTTTTTAATGGGATTTGATAATACAACCTACAAGCTAGTAGCCTCGTGCGCTAGCATCTTGCCAATAACACTTGACCTGTACGAGATGTGTTGGCAGAGGTAGAGAATCTTAGATGGACTTAAAAGCATTCAGGACATCAGATGCGTTAAAAAGTAATCTTTTCTTCTACATTTTTAATGGGATTTGATCCTGCGACCTATGAATCTCAAGCCCAACACGCTAGCATCTTTGCCACTACTCTTGGCCTATAAGTGATGATGTGATGAAAGAGGTATAGAAGTGCCGATAAATATTTACAAAATACTGAAGACAATGTTTGCACTGTTGTTATATTGATTTTTGGATCTCCTTGGCACCTAAGCTTACCCTGTGGTTATTTTCACAAAATTTAACAGTTAAATTCCTTTTTTTAAAAATGGTTGCATTGCTGGTATGAAATTTAGGACCCTGTGCTGATTTTTCTTTAATTTTTCAGATAAAATAAGTCGAAGTTTACGACAAAAATGAAAGTGAAGGAAGTTGACCGCACGGCGAATGTGGCGTGGTCGCCAGCCAGCCACTACCCAATAAATTTGGCCATGGGGACGGCCGCACAGCAGCTGGATGCCACATTCAGGTGACGATAACAATGTTTCCAGCTTCAGTTTGGATATTTTCCAAGTTTTCGATATTACAGATATCTTGCTGTTGCAAATGACAAATTGATGCTCCAATTGATATTGTGAAATGTCATCAAAAATGTTAAATGTTTATATTTTATACAGCACAAAGTCGGCACTTGAAATCTATGAATTAAATTTTCAAGAACCAGGTTTGGATATGCTTTGCAAGGGAAGTTTGTCAACCGACAACAGGTTTGAAACTTTTTTTAACAAAATACATAGTACGTTGTCAGTGTCCTGTAATTTTAATTGTGAAAATATTTAAAAAAAATATGTAATACATGTACACGCGATTGCTGAAATTTTCCTAACATTTAAAAGTTCAACCATTTCTTGTTTATTTTAGATATAAAGTGGCAAAAATCCATAATCATGCTTCTTGACGTTAATTTTGTATTAAAGTTTAGATTTTTTAAAGACTAACTTGCATTTTGAACTGTTTCAAAAATACTCTTTTTTTAATTTCTAAAAGGTTTTTATATTCAAAATCTTCTGGACTAATCTTGAGAATTTCTTGAATTCAAGGTTTCACAAGCTTGCTTGGGGTGGTTTAGGCTTGAACCGCGACACTTCTAGTGGAGTTATCGTGGCAGGGTGCGACAACGGCAACATTTTCGTATACGATCCTAATAAAATAATTTCGGGGGAGGACGACGCGCTATCATTTCAACGCGACAAGCACACTGGTCAAGTCCGTGCTCTGGATTTTAATCCGTTTCAGGTTAGTGCAGAGGGTAGTCGCAATTTGCCCTGAATTTTCCCGTTGTTTCGAAAATCTTATTCCCCTCCTACCACGTTTGCGTTTTTAATTTCAGACTAACCTTTTGGCTTCGGGAGCCGGTGATTCCGAGATCTTCATCTGGGACCTGAATAACCCCAATGTGCCCATGACGCCGGGGGCAAAATCTCAACCTGCGGACGACGTCACTTGCATCGCGTGGAACTGCCAGGTTCAACACATCTTGGCCTCCACGTTCGCCACACGTTGCGTGGTTTGGGATCTGCGAAAAAACGAACCCATCATTAAAGTTAGCGGCAGTACTTCACGGGTATGTTATTTTTGAAATTGTTGGATATCTCCCGTGAAATAAAGTTACCAGCTTAAAAACCTCGTTATCTTATTACTGCAGATGAGATGTAACGTCGTGACCTGGCATCCAGAGGTCGCCACCCAAATGTGCCTGGCTTCCGAAGACGACCAAACTCCGTTTATCCAGCTTTGGGATCTTCGGTTTGCGACCTCTCCCTTAAAAACAATGGAAGGTCATCAGCGGTTAGTGTCTTTTTGAAGCTATCTTCTCTGTCTATTGTGGTGGCATGGCCGCACGTTTCGTCGTTGAAAAATTTGACGTTCGGAGTTTCGTTTCGTTTTTTTCAGTGGTGTTCTGTCTTTAGCTTGGTGTCCTCGGGATTCAGATCTTATGTTAAGCTGCGGCAAGGACAGCCGCATCCTTTGCTGGAATCCAAACAGCAACGAAATCGGCGGCGAGGTAAGATTCTGTGATTGTTCGGCTTTTGTCGCGACGCTTCGAAATCCTTCACATTTTATTGTCTCTTAGGTGGTGTGTGAAATTCCCACCAGCAACCAGTGGTGTTTTGACGTAAATTGGTGTCCTCGCAATCCCGGTCTGATTTCCAGTTGTTCGTTCGATGGCCACGTCAGCATTTATTCCTTGATGGGATCTCAACCGCAGATGCAGCCAAGCTCTAAGGTAGCAAAAATGCCAATAAGTTTTATATATGGTCAGCTAACGATAGGTGTGGTCACATTGCGGTTTCGTCTTATATATGGTGGTTGTTCGAATATCCACTAGAGCAAGTTGCTATGTCTGTTATGGGCTGAATTCGGAATACTGTATGCTTCAGATTACCATGGCGCTCTATAATTTATTAATATAGTAGTCATTAATTAATAACTTTCTATTGCATTTGTTTTTCCATTCCTAACAATATTCATCCTTAAACATTACTAGGTGGCAGAAGCGTTTATGGGAGCTGGCCAAAATTTTCAACCTCAACAGTTGAACGTCCAAACCACTCCTGCAGAGCCGACTATAATGCTGAGGAAGCCGCCAAAGTGGTTGAGGCGGCCGGTTGGAAGCAGTTTTGGGGTATTTATTAAACAGCATTAGTTTAATCGAAATTTATCTTTATGCGTCTCTAAACTGAGACTCAATTTTTACGGTTAGTTTGGCGGAAAGTTGGTAACGTTTGAATACTTGCAACCATTGTCAAACAACCCCCAAGGGCCGTTGCAGTCTCCCGTGGTGCACATTAGTCAAGTCGTCACTGAACCTCAGCTCATTAAGCAGGCCAGCCAGCTCGAAAACGTCCTTCAAAACGGTAACTTTGCGGAGTTTTGCGAACTGAAGATCGCCAATAGCAAATCGAAATCTTCGCAGGACGTGTGGAGTTTCTTGAGGGTGAGACCTTCGTTCACTCTTTTCCAAAAAAGTCGTAAAATGACGCACCGAGTTAATGACATATCGAATTTCTTCGGCAGGCTAACTTCGACGGCAATCCCAAGGCAGCGTTTATGTCTCTTCTGGGTCACGACTGTCTAGACATCGGAATTTCTGCCAAACAAGAAGAAAATGGACATTCTCTTACAAACGACGAATTTACAACGGTAAAAATCTCTTTTGTACAAGTCAAAGTCTCTTTTTAGATCAGGATTCTAACAGAAAGATAACTGATGGTTTTTTTACCCGTTACAGCCAGAGTCGGATGCATTCGATGCCATTGCAAAATGTGAAAGTACAAACTGGAGTTTAGACTCGCCGTTTGTCATTCCAAATGAGAATGGTAAGTGTGTCGCGAGGAAGTTCAACATCTTTTTTTCATTTTGGTTTAAGTGGACCAAAAATTCTAATGTGGTTTCTGATATCTTTTCCTATATGACCAACATGGCTATTATGTTTCTTTTTCTATTTAGATACTGAAGGATCCGTGGCTCGTTTGCTGTTGAGCGGCAAGCTAGAAGCCGCGGTGGATTTGTGCATACAAAAAGACCGCATTGTCGATGCTGTCTTACTTGGCATTGTCGGCGGCAATGGTCTTCTGGCAAAGGCTCAGCAAGCCTATTTCCAAAAGAACACCGACAGCAGTTTGACGAGGGTGAGATTTTCTTCAAGGCCTGCAATGACTCCTCGAGTATATTGTCCGTTGGTCAAACTTTAAATTTGCTCGTTACCTCAATCCTCAGTTGGTGTCGGCAGTCGTTTTGGGTCAGTGGAATCAGCTGATATCGACGTGCAGTTTGGACTCTTGGAAGGAAGCTCTGGCGGGGGCATTGACCTATGCCGACCAGGAGGAATTCTCATCTCTGTGTGGTGAGTTAACGAGACCGCTTTTACGCCATCTACCATTACAATTTTCTATTTTGTTTTCACAACCATTCTATCGTGTCACACGTAGAAATATTGGCGCGTCGGCTGGAGCAAGAGACTTCTGAGGATTCCAACCTTCACGCTGCTCTCTGCTACATCTGTGCCGGCAATGTTCCAAAGCTGGTGGAATGTTGGTCGAAGTTAACGTCAGATCGTTGCAGTCCTGATGCTCTACAGGTTTCTGAAAGTCCACTGTCACTTATACGGCTCTGGAAA
Source organism: Julus scanicus (assembly GCA_034698625.1). Taxonomy (NCBI): domain Eukaryota; kingdom Metazoa; phylum Arthropoda; class Diplopoda; order Julida; family Julidae; genus Julus; species Julus scanicus. The sequence continues at coordinate 15,977 of JAQGBW010001251.1, forward strand.
CCTTTAGTAGTGTGCAAAAGTGTTAGGGCCCCATGCATCCTATAGATGACACATTACAGGTTAATCGCGAGTCATTGGTCTCTGTACTGTGAAATATACTAGCCAAACAGAGCTCACAAGGCACTTTATTGTAAAAACATCAAATTGTGTCTTGTCCTGATACCTTTTCGCACTATTATATGTGTGATTGAGATGCAAACGGACCATACCTTGCCGTTTCCAGAGTCCCAATGATGCTTTCCGTTATATGTTGAATCCATCTGAGCAATGTCTCGCGCCTTCGCATTTCAGGAACTTGTCGAGCAGGTGACGATTCTCAGGCAAGCGATGGCGATTGCGAATAAGCCCGGGTCTCAAAATAGCAGTTCGGTCCTCGCAGACAAGCTGCATCGTTATTCCGACTTCCTGGCCGCACAAGGAAAGCTCTCGACGGCTCTTTTGCACCTCCAGTCTCTTCCGGACGAAGAGGTAGCCATCGACGTTAGTCCATTTCAGGCTGGCATCTTTGAAAACTATTGCAAGTTAAGTCTACTTCTTTTACGATTGACAGACTGAAGCGCAAAACCTGAGACAGAGGCTTACCGGAGCGTTGAGCGTTGGGGTGCAGCCAACTCCTTCGCAGAATATCAACTACCGCAGGGATTCTGCGAAGGGAATCTTGAAGCCGGTAATGTCGAACGTCTCGCAACAGCCGGTGCAAAACGTGCAGCCCTCGCAGGTAAGGATCAACGATATCAACGTTGAAAATAAATACACCAAACAGATCGTTGCTAAATTTTATGGTGGTCTTTCCATGTAGTTTTTTAACCCAGTTCAACAACCGTATTCGATGCACCAGAGGAACAGCAGGTCGGCGAGCTGGAGCGATGAAATGGCTGCGCAGCCAGTCCTTCCTGCACCAATACCAGCCGTTCATCCTGTTCCGACAGTTGCCAGAGGTATTTCCGACGCTTTTTATAAGCAGGTTTTATAATCGTATCAAACGGTTTTGCGAATTTTTTTTTTCTAGGACACTTGTCTCACAAGTATCCCGCTTACATTCCTGATGCAACATTGCAAAACCAAATGCCGAGCTATGGTTCGCCCTACGCGCAGCCCAGCATCGACCCGGCGTAAGTTGTATCTTGAGTTGCTTCCTCCCACACATTAAAAGAGCAGCAATTTTAGAGTAGAAAATTAGGAAGAAAATTGCAAAGAAATGAATTTATATATACAAAATCAAGCGAATTGTTAATGAAGTTACTGTAAGTTAAAACTTGTTGCGCCTTCCATATTTGAAATAAGTCTAATACCTTTTCTTGGCAGTGGATTTCCGCAGCCGCTGAGTGCCGGGCATCACTCGACCAATTATCCGTCTTATCCGGAGCTGCAGCCGCAGCCGCAGCAATATATCCAGCCTCAGTACACTCATCAGACCGGTACGAACAACCATTGCATAATCTATAGAAATAAAATATTAAAGATTTACACAGTCGTTTTAAATCCGTTAAAGATGTGAATCCCGTCGTACCTTCTTTGCCTCCCGTATTTCCTGCTTACCAAATCAACTGCAAGCCCGGATGGAACGATCCCCCGGCACTCGACCAACCTCTCGGCAAAGTAAGCGCCTCGGTTAGCGTTTGAAAAATTTGCGTAAACGAAATGACGCTTTGAATAGACGTCTTACCTTAACCGTTTCCTCTCCATCGTAACTTAGAGCAAACAGGAATACGAAGCCCCGGCCCCCATCACTCATCCGCTGTACGGAGGAATGCCCGAACAGACGCCGCCGCACGAATCCAACTATTACGGCAACCCTAACCCACCCATGTACACCATCCCGAACGAGCCTCAAAGCCATCGTCCTGAGGCCACGTATTCTCAAATCCAGCAGCAGCAACAGCAGCAACCTGCCTACGAGCCTCCTCCCGTGAGTACGCTCTTCGAGAGAAATGCTAATCGAAGTTACGTCGTTTGGCATAATTTTCTCTTCTTTTTAGCAATCGCCAAATATGGTTCCTCCTAAGCCTCCGAAGTTGATACCCGCGGACCACCAAGTGCTGAACGACGTGTTTGAGGATTTGAAGAACAAGTGTTCGGCGCAGAATAGCAATATGGTACTTCATCGTAACAACCCACAGCTGATTTTTGATGGAACTATTGCGTCATTTATATTTCCTAACACCTCGTGGAAACTTTAGTAACAATATTGCATCATTTGTTTTTCCAGCAAGTGAAAAGGAAACTGGAAGACGTTTCGAGAAAGCTGGAAGTGCTGTACGAGAAGCTGCGAGAGAACGAGGCAAGCCACGTTTGTCATTTACAGTTTCGTTAAGACAAAAAAAAGGTGAAAAAAATTCACTAACCGTTGTGCGTTCTTTCGTTTCAGCTGTCCCAAAACACCATCCTTGGCCTTCATCAAATAGTGCAGATGGTGCAACACGGGGATTACGCGGCGGCGTTAAACATTCATTCTCAGATCGTGGCTACGGGGGCTTTCTCCGAAATCAGCGGCTTCATGCCTGGTCTCAAAGTCCTGTTACAGACTTCTTATCAACTTGCCGTGAGGATGTGATTCGGATAAGATGTTTTTTCGACTGCCGTTATATCGCCCAAGAAAAAAAAAAGCGGTCTTTCCAATTACTTGTTACTTCTGCATCTATTAAGGAAGACTGCGGATTTTTGACCACTGTGTATTTGCAAATAAATTATTTACTCTTGATTAACGGTATTGGCTTGATTTTTTCCAACTATGTTTAGTCTGTCGCTAAATTATTCTAATCTTTAACTTTAATTTTTTTGGACCTACCTTACGCTCTGCCAGAGGTTTCTTTAAAAAGTGGAGAGCAGGAGGATCTACACAAAACCATGGTTTCAACTCCAATCTGATGGAGCATGATGTTCGCTCTTCCTAAAAATTCATACCATCCCAAACTCCCCGCACTTAAGATCAAGAGGCATTTACGAGCAACTTCTTGCCCAAAAGTCAAAATGTGCAACAGAATTTTCAGCAACGATTGTTTCGAACTGTTATGCAGTAGAACCCAGTTAAGAAATGTTTGAAGGGACTAGAAGGTTAGGAACTTTTTAAGCTGAAGATGGCAAATCAGTAGAATGTAGTACATATCTACACACGAAGAAGGCAGCGATTGAGTTACGATTCAGTTCAATTCAATTCAACTCAGTACCCTAAAGTCAGCAAGTAAATGCCATATTGTAGGGGAGTCGTATCCAATTTCAGGAGAAATTGTCAGAAAACGTCAGTAGCGACTTAAACATCATTGTTAGATTGAATTTTACTAAATCAGGAGAATCGCCAGATAGGCTATTCCATCGTCTAATCGCATGCAAAAAAAAGACCAATAGTAAGCATCCGTTTTGGCACGAAGCTCGGTCATTGAACTTACAACAATGGGAATAAGTTAACTTCGGAATTCTTAACCAGGTTCTATCGCAAATCCACTTTTGCTTCCCCCGTTAATTTGCCCAATGAAAACTTACAGAATGGCAGAACCAGCCTCAACTCGTTTTTGCCAGTGTCCGAATCGTTTTTGCCAGTGTCCGAAAATATTTCTGAAGACATTCGTCTAAGTTAAGAGGAGTTTAAACACAGACGTGCAATTGGATCAAGTAATCAAAACACATTTATCTGCAATGAAAATAAAGCAAGTCAAAAACAAAATTAAAAGCTTACTAATTGTTTACTCAAAATGTTTCACAATTTATTAAAAATAACTGGGCAAAAAATGTTCCTCAATGACTGGTAACACCACGAAAACCAGTCGCAACACAGTCTTGCCTCCCAAATGAGAGGGAACTAACATCGAATTCTATACACTTTAAAAAATACTGAAAATTTGTCAAATAAATAATATTTGAAGTGGAGAGCTTAAAAAAAAAACATCGGTGAAAATGTCCTTCCCTTAAGCGTGTAAATAAATTTGTCCCCAGCGTTCTAAATCTTTTTGGTAAATATCTAAAGTATTAAAAACTATACTTTTACTTAATATTCACTCGCATATATTCACATTTAGTTTGAAGCAACTCAATAAATTCGATAAGCAGGGAATTCCCATTTTCAGGACAATTATTTTACGAAGATTAGGAAATGATGAAAAAAAAAAAGACAAAAATTTGGGGAAAATTTTGTGGAAAAAACATGAGAAACGAAAAAAATTAAACATTGATTTGCGAGAAACTTCCTACGAGTTATGTCTTAATCCGATCAATTTTTAGTACATTAAGCCTTGAAAACGCTGGAAACTATCACAAACTTGGAGGGAGAGGAGAAACAAGGAAGCACATATTCAAACACAAACAACGGTTAAAAGTGAAAACAAAAAAATGCTAAAACGCAGAAAAACTTATAACACAAAAACAAAATAATAAGTTGAGATTTTCTTTTTAATTAATTTAGGTTTTATAGCTTTCAAGTATATGAGAATATAACTTAATGCTATGTACAAACCAATTTTACATATACAGTACACTATCGTTTATAAAACGACTGATGAACTTTCATCTGTATCGTAAGAACATACGATTAAAAATTAACAAGGATATCATGATATTTTCCATTTGGATTTTTTTTACTAATTCTGTTTAAGAAAAAGTAAAAAACTGTTTAAATTTTGCGAGTGGAGAATTTATGAATGCTTGATTTGAAGATGTATAATAAAACGAGAAAAAACGTTACTGTTCTGGACATTCAGTTAAAAATTCCGTAGGCTAGTTCATCGGGTTCAACATGATTGAAGATAATTTTTAAGTTTCATAATTTTTGCATTTGCTTTTAAAAAAAGGGAAAAAAATTTCTCCAATGGGGGATAAATGTAAAAAATATCATCTCCAACCTCTCAAATTAGGAAAAGACTAGTCGTTTCTTTAACGGCGGAAATTACTTTTCATCAACTGCAGTGTCTTTTTCATCAAGGGAGCTACCTTTTTTACTGCAAAAGAGAGAAAAAGAAAATATGTTAGAATACATGTTTGCTAGTGTTAACTAAACTCGTTAGCAAAGTTTGCAGATTTGTTTACTTACCAGCTGGTTTCTGGTGAGAAGATGCGGTGGCTCCAGAATTTGCAGCTGCAGGAGGAGCGGAGATGCTTTCGGAACCCGGAGGCGGCCTCGCCAACCGCTGCTTCAGGTTAGGCGCGCTTTTGTTGCTGATCGTATTGCGATTCGTTTCGGTGGCGGTTCCGTTCTTGACTTGCTGCCTGAAAACGTTGCGTGGGGGTTTCACAGGGACGTCCACGTATGCAAGTTTCGTTTTTCGCACTGTTGAGAAAAGAGTTAGAAAAAAATAATTAATATTAAGAAACAATAACGGAAGAGTAAAGTCAACATCCTCTGAAATCTAGCTGAACTTCAATTACCTGGTAGTGTTTTAGCGGCGGACGCAGAAATGTTGGCCGTTATCCTTTTCAACCTAGCTTCTCGTTCGTCCACGAGTCTCTGAAAATGTACAAGAAAATTGTAATTTTTGTAACCAACTTATTTTTTCGTCGCAAAAAGAAAATATCTCAAGACTACTTACCATGTACAAATCCCGCCAAGATTCGTATTCGCCAGGTTTTGCACCTTTGAATACACGATCGCAAATGTTTTCCCACAAAGGTCCAGTGTCATCCACGAGATACTGAAAAAGATAAAGAAGAATTAGTAAGTCGAAGGAAAACGACTTTATGAAAGATGTTAAGCAGTCGTAAAAGTGCAATATTTACCTCATTGTAATACTCGATGTTGTACAATTGCTCAGGTGAACACTTCTTGAACACCGGTTCCAGTATATCGTAAGGAATACCTCCGGTATAAGTCATAGAATCAACGTTTTCTTGTAGCGTTTTCAAACAACTGTCGAAAAGTCTCGGCACCTCTGTCAAGCCTTGACGGCGACCCGAGAAGACCTGGGTTCTGTTATGCCGGGAGCTCGTAAACGAGCCTTCGTTCACTTCGGCATCTAATGGTAAAATAGTTGTTCGCTTACTCTTTCTGTAAACACGAACATTCATTGCCAAAGGAGGGATAGGGTGCTTACTTGGTACCCTAGAGCGCATCATTGGAACCTCTGGCATGCTGTACCTAATAGGTTTATAATTTGGCTGAATTTCAGGTAATGCGATGGAGATGCTAGCATCACGATGAGCAGGTACCTAGTTTAAGAAAAAAAAAAAAAAAAACATTTGTTAGTTTAAGAGGCAAAGAATTTCGATGTGTATCAATTGAATAAGAGAGAAAAAACATCAGTTTAGACATCACAATACTTACATTTAGAACTTGAGGTGGCGATGGAACGTTGAGATTGATCACAGGAGACGATCGGCTTTTCGAAGAGGTTTTCTCCGATATCCTGCTCGATGAGGAACACGGTGCCGATTTCAGATTTTCCGCAACAGAGGATTTTTGCTTTTTCGCAACCGGTGGACTCGGCTTCTTCTTCTTTACCGACGTTGTCGTGCAATCCAGGATACCGAGGACCTCGTCGAAGCTGGCAACGGTGGCATCAAACCCCTTTTCGGCAGCCTTGTCAGATAGTTTTTTTATTTTCTTCCTCGGGGAGGATTCGGAAGAAGCCGAAGAGTCTCTGGGCCTCTTTGACGGCTTACCGTTCTGAAGAGAGTTTGCATCTTTGGACTTTGAACTTCCGCTGACTTTTTTCAGCGAGGCACTGGCACTTTCACTGTGCCTGGAGCTGCTGCTACTACTACTGCTGCTACTTTTCTTTGACGATGCCTTTGGGGTGCTGGCACTAGCACTTTCACGGGGCTTGGAAATGTCTGCGCTGCTTTTCGTAGATGAGGCACCGACCTTTGCATTGCTAGACTTTGAAACATGTTTACTGCTACTGTTTTTTGACGACATGACTTCGACCTTCCTGGCTTTTTCACCGGAACCGTGCTTCCGTTCTCCGTTAACGCGATGCTCGGGACTTCTTGGTCGTTTTTCCTTGCTGCTGCTCGGTATTCCGAAAACTGGGGAGTCTGAGGGCAATTCTTCGAACTCTGGAGAGTTTGAGAACAATTCTTCGGGACTCAGCTGGGGTGTCGACGGCCTTTCCTTCAAGATTTGCACGTCGACTTTGATCTTGCGGTGATTTCCAGACGTATCTTCGGAGCTTGGCTTTTTGATGCCGATGGCTTTGGGAGCATCTGCTGGGCTGGCTACAGGAGGAGCTCTTGCATGACGATCGTTGCTATGATGTGACGAGGGCACATGAGATCTGTTCGTACTATGGGAATTCTCCCGATATCGCTTGTGCCAGTCGTCTATCAACTCCTTCGCAAGGACACTAGCTTGCCCTTTACATGTCAAGAACGTTTTAACAACGGGCGCAACTTTGGTTTCCTGTAAAAAATAAAACAAACATTGATTAGTCTACTAGTTTTGTGAAAAACACTCAAAGCACTACACGTGAATTTTAAAATTCGCATGTAGTGCAAGGATTGAATAAAAGTACAAAAATGGTTACAAATGTATTCAGGAAAAAAAATGCACAATTTACAATCTCTAAAAATGCAGAAAAACTTGGTGGTATAGTATTGTTTGCTAGACTTAATGTCACTGAATATTGACTGCTGAAAACTGTATGGTGGACATATCTAGCTACTGAATCTTATAATAACAAGTACCAAAAAAATTATGAATTAGAGAAATTCACAAAAATGTGTGTTTAATTAATTTGGTAACAATGCAAGTTGTTAAGGAGGAAAACGGATGTTACAATATCCCTATCTAATTTTGTCAGGAATTCCTGCGTGACCTCAAATCTGCCCTAACTGACTCCCAGACCCAAAGATAATTTTCCTGAATTCCACGCTAATTTTAAAAGAACATATTATAAGTTAATTTAGAAAAATATCGTAAGATATATAATCGAGAAATGTATACAAGTTTACCACAATTAAGCGTTTTAACAGAGTTAAAATTACGGCAAATGGGAACTAAAACTGGAAGTACGTGTATAGGAAACCATCGTAGTAATGGATATATATATATTTTGTAAAGATTGAGGCTAAATTTGTATGTATGGGTTTGTAAACTTGACTAACCAAGTCATGCTTCTGGCGCCGCACTACCAACTGGAACTACGATCGAAGAAGGTATACAATTTTGGGAATTTTAGATGTGGCAAACTACGTGTTAAACTAGGTTAAGTTAAAGTCGACCCAGTCGCGAATGAGAATCGAAATGAAGCTAAAAGCGCAATGGGGACGTTGAGGGAGAATAAGCCGGCTATTACAACCACCCTGAGACCAGTGAAAAACAGAAAAATAATAACTGAAATATGTGGATCTTACCTCCAACAGCTTTGGCGTCATACAAACTTCCTTCAGACGTAACAATATATTCACAACCTAAATGGGAAAAAAAGATGATTATTAGAGGTGAACATGGAACCTAAATGCATAAGAAATGAAGCTTAAAAAATGAAGAAAAAAATGTATTTGTACGCTTACCTCATGAGCATCTAGCTTAGTATGCTTTAAATGCCACCTGTGGTGGACCACGAATTTATAAACCTGATCATAGGTCCCACTCGGAGCCATAACAATTTCATCCATGGGTAAAAAATTCCGATAGCAACGCCACCAAACGTTTCCGCTTTCTTCAACGACGCGTGATCACGTGAAAAAAAATTGTTCGAAAAGCGCGAAATTCAAATCGATGAACGCAAAAAATAATCCGATGGACGCAGTTGAAATCAAAACTCGTGGTCCTTTAGTTTTCACGATGGTAAAAAATCGATGAAGATCCGATAAGTCCAAACGAAAATCGACCGAGAATATAAAAATATATTCAAAACGAAAATCGACCGCGAATATCCAAATAGATTTCAAACGAAAATAAAATCGACGACTCACAAAAAACTCCGCGAAGTTAAAAACTTTTAAAAACTCAAAAAGTAAAACTCCGGACAGCGACTTGATGCGATGGAAGCAAGAGCGAGAATGGACCTCTATCTCACGCGAAACCCTTCATATCATATGCCCCTCCTTCGGCTTGGGGACTTCTGATTGGCTGGGGCCGACACGTGAGTCAGGGGATTAACGTAGAGTAAGAGGCTATTGGCCAAATTCGGCCCTTTGTTTAACCGGTTCCATCCTGTCCAACATGGCCCTACGTTAAATTTTTAATAAATGGAATAAAATGCAATAAATGAATTAAATTTCCTTTAAGAAAAATACAATTTTTGAAGAAATAAAGGTGAAATTTAAATATTCATAATTCGTAACTTATAGGTGATTTATTCTCATCGAAAACTAACAATATATTTTTATTAAAAATATACGCACTGCTTCTGAAATAATGCGAAACTAAAAAAGGTTTGGGAAACATGTCTACAAGTAAACGTTTTCTCATCAGTTTTTTAAACAGACCAAAGGTTTTAGCAATTTTTTGGGACAAAAAAGCGGTCCAGATTTTTTACAAAGATATACTCTGCACACGTGGTATATCTGCATGCGTGGAGAAATTATATATACTCAAACAAACATATTATAGTAAGTACCATTTATGTCCACACGTGGTATTTTTCATTTATTTATAAAAAAAAACATATATATGGTGTTTAATCTCTATATATGGAGTTATATGCGATATGCATGTATATATGCATGTAATGCATGTAAATCCAAATAATGCGTTTTTTGTTCTATAATTTTTTTAACATGCATATTATGGTTTTATAGGTGCATGGAAATAATACGGAAAATAATTAAATATAGGAGTAATATTATAGAAGAAAACAGTTTAATATATATACATGATTTCCAACATAGGAAATAAAGACGAAACCCACGTGGTGTCGTCATGCTGACGTTACTGCGAATCAAATTCATTCGCAAATTCTGTTTTAGAAATTCACTTTAACTAACATTGTTTCCATTAGAAAAATGTGTATTATTCTACTATATTCTCTCGTTAATTATATGATTTAAGTCTCAAATCGAAGTCATCGATGGATTCTAATCCATGCATTGCATCTGCAATTGGCGTGGAGAAAACGAGAGACGAACTTTTAGCCAAATATGCATGAGGCTATATTTTTGAAACTATAAATTTTAATTTAAATCCTTGAAAATTATAATAATTTTGATGTTACCTGTATTAAAACTATTGCAGAAAATCGGAATTTCGATCGGTGGTCCGGAGAAATGTGTTTGAATTAATTTAAGCATCATTCGTAAAGCAAAACAACATGTGGTGTTCGTAAACCGAGGTTTCATTGTATATGAAAACATGCATGGTGTTTAATCTCTATATATGCATATACTCCCAACGTGAATTTAACCAAAATATACGGTTTGTATATATACGTTTAATATATTAAACGGTAATTTTATGCTGGAATTTTCCTTTGAGGCCAGGAAATTTCCTTAAGAAAAATCTGGAAAAATATTGTGGAATTGGTAGCGAGGCATGCTGTTTAAAAACGTATACTGTATGCTCCAAGAAAATCTATTACATGGCCTGATTTTGCCCAGAATATATGTATATTGTTGGATTTGGGAATCGAAATTATATACTATATGGTACATGCATGCATGTAGGTATAACATCCCGAGTTTATACAAAATAAAGTCACATTTGGGACTGCATGCACTGCAATCTTCCTTGTATATATATATATATCGAAATCAAATAAGACACTTTTTGTAACTTATTTTAAAAATAAGATATGAACTTTATGTATCTTAAAAAAGGCGCGTAAAAAGTCTTGCATGGACACGAAAATAGTTTTTAAAGACTTTTATTTTTACATTGTAAAGTACACTATTGTTCTTGTCATTGCCAAAGAATTCAAGTTCATGAACAAAGGCTTTTGGATTAAGGTCAAGAGTATATATAGGCCACTTTCCTCCTGTCCTTCTCAAACGAGTCACAGGGGACATTATAGAAACTAATTGTGTGACTCCTGCATGTATATGGAACATTTTATAATTAACTTTAATTGTCGATATCCTTGGGCCAGGATTAACGACGCAAACAGTATGTATACATGCATGTGTCACAAAATTAACCCAAGATTTCAATCTTTTGCCATTGTGTGGTACAAAGTGTTGCCAACGGAAAAAAAATACAGCGTGACACCTACAGTTTAGGACTATTAAAAATGTAGAGCTATACACGAAAGAATGACGCATTTTTATTTTTCAGTAATATTTTAAAAATAATGGTTTATCAGCTGCAGTTGGCAATTTTCGTACGTTTTCGGAATAGTGGTTAAAATTTATCAACTGCATGTGAAGAGATTAATCAAAAAATTCCGGGAGACTGGATTAATTAGTGATCTTAGACGCTCTGACCGTCCACAAAACATGGAAGCAGTTTGTGAGTGTTGCTGAGAGTATCTGTACAGGGGGAACTTTAGAATGTATACTTATACAATAAGTCCAGATGCATATACTCGCTTAAATGTTACATACAAGTCGCCATTAGCCAGCTGCCCCTGCAAACCATCCATTCATACTCGAATGTTCGTAGTGATTGCCTCTTTTAATTAAAGAGTTATGCAATTATATATAGGTTGTCCCAAAATTCACGCAAGATTTGAATCTTGTGCCATTTTTTGTGTGGTAAAGTGTTGCCAATTAACGGAAAAAATAAATAAAGCGTGACCGCTGACAGTTTAGAGTTATCAAAAATGAGCTAATGCATTTTTATTGTTGAGCAATATTTTAAAAATAATGAAGGTTTGGCAATTCAGTTCGAAATTTTCGTATATAGTGTGATCCATAAATTATGTCACACTTTTTTGTCTTTTTTTAAACACACCCCATCCCTTTGTCACAAATTTCACTACACCCCATCCGTAATGATGTCACAACCCGTCGATTATACTTCCCTCCCCCCAATTATTTTTCAAAAAAGCGGTCCAGATTTTTAAAAAAAATGTTTATCTGCACATGCATAGTGGAGAATATATACTCAAACAAACATATATATTAAGTCCCATATATGTCCACACATGGTATTTTTCATTTATTTATGAAAAAAACATATAAATGGTGTTTAATCACT
>JAQGBW010001252.1:0-27963 GCA_034698625.1 Julus scanicus
GCTCAATGTTGCCACCTGCTGGAAGCGTGGGCACATTAACGGCCATTTTTCAAACTTGTTTATTAATTTTAAAAAAAAAGTCTACCGTTTCAAAGTGAAAAACGACGATCAATTTCGATTGCTTATTTATCAAACTATTTTAAACAATTTTCATTTTTATTTAATCTATTTTTGTTTGGCTGTGAGTGTGTTTTAAAATTTCACCCATTGAAAGTGATAAGTACTATACCCCCTTAAGTCTGACATTCTTTTATTATACAGCAATTTTGAGATTAAATGTCTAATAAAACAAAATTGTGTATTCAGTTTTGGGACCAATTCTCCATTCGATTTTTCATGATATATAGTACTAGTATTCTTAAGAACGCATCCAATGTGCAAAAACAGAATTATCTTCAAAATAGCAAGATTTTCCCACGATGATCTTTTACAATTATTTTTACGACGTCAAATGTCCATGCATTTTAGAGAAGGTTGTGCAGGGCGTGTCCGTCTGTACGCCCTGACAAAATCAACTAAGTTGTTTTTGAAACTTGGGCGCGGCTTTCAAAGACGCATGTCTTGATGCTCGTTTTTTTTCTCTCTTACTTTTCAACCACCAGAACAAGAAGCCCTTGAGAACAACGTGTTCGAGACCCTGCGGACCCACTGCAAGGAGAGGGGTTACGAGTTGGAGACATTGTTCCTTGACGAGGGTTCCAGCCACCAAGACTGGGGCTGGGTGCTGGGCAGCCAGCAGCAGCAGTTGCTGACCATTTTTCTTCTGTTTGTTTCTGAATGTGCCCCAACCTCTTCATATCCCTTGCCCTCTCATCTGCCGGCGCAAGAGGGCGCGGAGGAAGTCTTGGAAGCATGCTATTCGCTGGACGATAACGCTGTCCAGCTGTCCAAGAAGTACGTCTTGCGGCCAGAGGCGACCGTAGACGACCAAATCCGAGGGAAGTTGCGGGCAATTTATCCTCAGGAAACCAGAACAGGCAAGTCGATGCATTGAAGGTTTCCACAGAGAAAAAGAAACTTTTAGGCCGAAAATCAGTTTCAAGGAGAGTGCGTCTGGGAGTTGAAATACTGGTCGCACCTCCCTGGGGGCGCTTATCTTGGCCCTGACCAAGGACACGTTTCAGGAATGCTGGCCCATTAGAACACCCTGCTCTGACCAGCAATGTTAACACTTTTCTAAACGTTAATTGGACACACAAATGAAAATTTCTTCCAACAAAAACTTGTTACATGATTTTCGATTATCCTTGATCTTTGAACAGATTTAAAATCGATTTCAGATTTACTTCATTTAGTGGAAAACCTTAAATGCCTACAATAGATTTCATGATCATCGATTATTATCCATATATTGAAAAAAAACCTGCTAAAGACTCATGTGCCACCAGAGGGAATAAGGCTAGCACAGTTTCACAATGTTTTGTCAAAAAATACCTGAATTTATCATTAAAGTTTTAAAATTCTGAGGTACTTTGCAAGTGACATTTTTATAGAGGATCCTATAATCCACTGATGATGGCTGCCAAAATTTCCATGCTCATTGTTACTCCTTTAAATTTCAGGATGGGAGTGGATTGCCGAGCATTTAAGCTCGGAGTCGCGGCTGTGCCGCCGTACCGTGTGCGTGTGGAAGCGCCTTTTGCAGTCGCCGTACGCCACCACTCCCCTGCAGCAGAGGCTTCTGGAAAGCGTGGACGAGACGAAACTCATCAAGTGCAACGTCAAGTGGCACGATGAGTTGGCCGGTGGCATGGAGAAGGAGGCGCATCAGTGTCACGTGGAGGATCTTTGCGCCCAGCTCTATCCGATTTTAACATCGCTTACAGAGTCCCTGTTGGACGAGAATGAGGCCAATGACCCAACAACCTTTGGTATTCCGTCATTCATAGGTAAAACAACATAGCATATTCACACTTGGGGCCGAGGGGCAGAATGTCCGAGTAAGCATAATGCCCCACCAATAAGAGTAGTCTTGAGAGGAACAGAATGTTACCAAATTGCATTAGCTATATTTGCAAATGGCAATAAAAAGTTCCTTCAGTAGCCCGTCCATCCTTGGCTACATTGAATAATCTCTCATTATCTCATCGCATTCTTTCTTTCTCCAGGCGCCAGCAGACGACTGTATTCGGAATTGGTAGAGCAAACTCGAGTGGCTCGTGAACTTTTTCAAGCATTTCACGAAGACAAAGACAACTCCGCCGTAGAAGCCATCAGGGATTACTTGCAGAGCGATGTCCCCTGGCCGCTGGTGGTCCATGGTGGAGTGGGCAGCGGCAAGAGCCGTGCCATAGCCGCTTCCGTACACCACTGCCACTCCCATTGGCTTCCCAGTGCTCACGTAGTCTTTCGTTTTGCTCATAAGACGCCAGAATCACAAAGCGTTGACCGCCTTCTGATCAGTGTCATTGAACAATGCTGCCTTCTGCTAGGAGAACCTCGGCCATCAGGTGTGCAGGTGAGTGTCTGCAACAAGTTGATTGGTATTCAACTTAAGTCCGTAACGACAGGTAACATTAACTTTTTTTCTTCTTCTTGCAGGCCGCTGACCTGCCGGGTCTCTTGCAACGGTTGGCACCCGCCCGCCCTTTAATTGTGCTGCTGGACGGCTTAGATTTTCTCGTTCCCTCCGTGTTTCCCGCGTCTAATCTTCAGTGGCTTCCCACGATTTTGCCGGACAATGTCCGCTTAGTCCTAACGGTTACAAATCCTTCGCCCATTTATGATCATCTTCGCAGCATTTTAGCTTTAGACGAAAGCACCGAAGCAGGCTTCGTGGCTGTTCCACCGCTGAGTGAATGCAGTGCATTCAGTCTCCTCCAATCGCAGCTTTTGGCGAAAGGAAGACAACTCACGCCAGAACAAAAACAAACATGGGGCAAGTATTGCATGGTGCTTTTCTTACGTGGTCATAATTAACGTTATAGAAGTTCAATAAATAAATTCGGGTAGCATCCCTATCCTCTTATGAATTCATTTCAAAAATATGTTGATTACACATTGATTGCACCAAGAATTGGTTGATTTTGATAAGCAGGTGGGCTTTTAACTGTAAGTTCCTCTAGCGTTAGTTATGGCCCTTATCATAATAATATGATGAACATATTCAGTAACCATTTCATTTACATTTTCCACCTCTACAATAGAAGCAGCAGTTACTAATCTTCCTAGCCCCATGTATGTATCTCTCATCGCCCACTGCGCTTTTCGGATCACATCATCTCATTCATCCGAGGCGCCACATTTGCGAGATAGTTTAGAAAGCCAAGCAGAGGTTCTCCTGGAGAGCTTGGAAGAGGAGCTGGATCCTTCTCTTTTGTCCTCTACTTTCGCTTACATCCTTCTCTCGAAGCATGGTTTATCAACTGCCGAACTCTCGAATCTCATGCTGCGTTCATCAGCCCTGAAGAAGGGCTCTTACGAAGAATCTCTTTGGAATCAAAAAATGACTCTGTTCGTTCATCGTCTCTGCAATCTCTTGTCGCCCGCCTACTTGCGAGCAACCATGGTGGGCGACCGCAACTTGCTTCGTATTCCTTGCCACTTGTTCAGAGCTTGTATTCAGAATCGCTATCTAAGCGACCAAGAGCAAAAAACCGTTCTGCACACCAATTTGAATGAGTTTTGGGAATCCTGCGAAATGCAGTTTGGTTCGCGCTTTAATCGCCGTAAACTGGAAGAATTGCCGAGGTTGAGCAAGGTACCTTTGGACCGGTTTGTCTTCGACTGGAATTGGTTGTTTTCCAAAGTATGTGGGTCTCTCGTTGACGAGCTTTTGGAGGACATCACAGAAGCCGAGGTTCCTCCAGAAGACCAATCAGAAGTTGATGCGCTTGTGAGATTCTTGCAAGATTCATTGACTACCCTCACCTATGATGGTCGTCAATTTTTCTCTCAAGTGCATGCTCGCTTGACAATGCCTGCGCCAACTCCAGAATGCAGTTTCCCTCATCTGTCGCAACTTCTGGATTTAAGTACTTCATGTTTGCCAACACCGAGCCTCCTGTGTCCAAAGCCAGCCAGCCACTTGACTTCGCCAGCACTGCCCTCTCCCGTATCGCCCGATGCTTCCCAGAAAATCGCATTCACAAGTCTACACCGCATTAAAGACGAGCCCTCCTTCGTGGTGTCTCTGAGCCCAGCTACGAACGAGGTGGTCGTATGGAATATCTACACGCAAGAAGAAGAACGGCGCTTCCGTGGCATCATCCAGCCCAGAGACATCAAGTTCATCGACGAGAATAAGGTAGTCATCCTGTGCAATCGAGAATTGTGCATTTATGACCTGAACGAAGGCAGTTTCCTGGTGAAATTGAAAGGTGTGATGAATCAAAAGATGGCGTATTATGACCTGCACAACACCGACCATGTGGTTTCTCTCTCCCGCAACCGGATGTACGTCAACATGATGAACTTGAGCACCGGCGATTGCGTTGCCACGTTTAAAGTGGGTGAGGACCGGTTCCTCAATAGCCTGCTGGTCAGTGCTAACGGGCGCATTTGCGTGTGCGGCGATGAGACCCAGAAACCCTTCCCTTTGCTAGTGTGGGATCTTAGCAACCGCAAGCTTCTCTATGACCTAAGAATCCCTCATCACGATTTTGTAACAAGTTTGTCTGCCATCACCAGCGATGGGCACTACGTTGTCTGCGTCTGTCAGGTAAGCTAAGCTGCATTTCAAATTCTTTTTTAGAAAACTCTAGGCACATTTTCCTTTACAACTGATATCACTAAAAAATTCTATTTCATCTCAATAGGAAGTAAGCGATCCCAGCCCAAATTTCATCATTGTGTACGACTTGCAAAACGGCACGCTTTTCAAAAAATGGAAGCCAGATGTTAGCACTTGCAGCGTAGCCATTTCTTCTGAAGGCGGTTGTGTTATAACTGGATTAGTGGACACCTCTATTTTAGTATGGGATCTGGCAACTGGTGCTTGTAGGTAAGGGTTAAAAGAAATGTCACACATGTACAATTATATTCAGGTTGTTTGGGGGCATTTATATACTATCCTAGACCACATTAGGATTGGGAACACAAATTGACAACTGTGAAAACCTGTAAACACTAGTCAGAAATTTGCTCTTTTCTTACCTTGAATAATAAAAACTAAGTCCCACAACTTTCGTAAATCTTAGGTACACTCTTCAAGGACACACGGCGCCAGTAACTGTAATCAGGTTGGACAGCAATGGGCAAAGGTGTTTGACAGCTGATCTTCCAAAGCAACGCGATCCCGCTATTCGACTTTGGGACCTGAGCAAAGGTAGGAACGAAATTTCATAACGTGCTAATTCTAGAAAATGAAACCTGCGTCATAATAAAAATGGTGCGTTGTATGGCTTTTAATTGCCATTCTTTCGAACAACAAAAGTTGAGGGTTGTAGAAACGATTAGAAAGAATAATTCTTCGGACTATCAAGCAACATGACATACCATTGTATTTATTTGTAGGATTATGCTTGGCTTCATTCATGGGTGATTCTCCCATAACATGCTGTGAACTGACGTCAAATGGTGAAGCCGTTATCCTGGGTTTGGCTGACAGCCCTACAATTCTTACATTGATCTTGGTGGAAGAAGGATTCTCTCTAGCAGACGCCTTGCAACCTCTGGCACATTATGGCAATGCCGACTATTTTGGCGCGCTAGTTGATTTCAGTGAGAAGGGAGGCTAAGCAGTTATCCTAGCCTCTTTATCCCCACTAGTTTTTCTCATATCTTTCCTTGCAAAAAAAAACCACCCCAAACAAATGCCATTTCCGCAAGCATTTTTCGTCTCTAAATGCTATCAAATTTTAATACTATTTCTCACTTTCATGTGCCAGTTGGAAGTTTTCACTTTTGTTGCTCAAATTAAGGGTCTGCCTGATGGGTTGCAAACACAAGTTTGTCAACAAATAAGGGTGTGCGCGCGTGTGCCATACTTTTCGTCTTGATTTTCAGTTCAAGGCTTTTTCACCCTCTACTTCCAAACGCATCACTTGTTGTTGCTTGTTTTTTATTTGCTCTTTTTGAGTGCAATTTTTGGTCTGATTTTTGTTATATGATAAAATGACCCAGTTATAACAGAACTGTATGCGTGTGTATGTGTGGTTTCATTAAGGGAGCACTTAAGAGAAGCAAAATGTGTTGATTAAAGAATCTCAAAGATAATTATAATAAACTAAAAATTCTAATCATACCATTCGAAGGTAATTTCCTTCAACAAGTCTAAACACTGCATTGCAAAAAAAAACAAAAAAACATTACCTGATGTAAACTTATCTTTCCCCATCTCTTTTGAGTTTGGGAAATTCCTAAATTCTTCTATTTATTTTTACTGAAAAACCAAACGAGAAACTTTAAGAATCTTCCAGATTATATGCTGCATGGTGTATGATACGTACGTCATAAAGCAAACCATTACCAGTTTGAGACTATAAGCACCGTAAATCACTTTAAAAAATCACACCGAAATCAAGACTTTTTTAAAAAACAAAACCACATGATTCAGCTTTAATTCGCAGGCACCAAAGTAAACAAATCACTATAAGAAGTGGATACCTTATTTGGCTCACATTTTGCATCAAGTAAAGATGCTGGTCAAGATCTGGACACACACAACTTTGTAAACCTAGATGTCCAAAAAATAACAAATGTATTGATTATTTTCAGATCGTTATTGGGCGTTTTGCACAAAACATGCAAAATTCTAAATTTTAATATAAAGTACGCATGATGCGCTACTTCTCAAAATTTGAATAAAATTTACATGAACGATGCTGGCGAATAATACCCTGATGTATAATTACAGAACAAGATGTTGAAAATTCTCATCTCATTGTCATACACACCTATTTTGAATCAAACGGAAAGAGATTTCTGCAAGGTTCAAGCACATCGATTTCTAAATTAAAAACCATAAAAAATGTTCCTGGTACATACAAAACATCTCATCTTCATTCAGGATTAAATTCCAGTGAACAATAACAGCATACTTATATAGCACAGCATATAAATCAATTTGAGATCCTGCTTTTCACTATGACATTTGTGAGAACATGTAGTTATCAGGTGTATCCTTGGAACGTTTTATACATTAACAGTCTGAAAAAATACGTATGGAATTAAAAAATCGCTAAGTTTTCAAATCCACTCATTATTGTGAGAAAATCACTGAGCTGTGTAAATGTAACAAGATTACACATCAGCGATATTAACCTGGGGTGTGAGGGGAATTCTTTGATCTTTTGATCATAAATCTAATTGTTAATTTTTTCATCAGCGCCTTTCAACAGTGATAGTTAGAATAACCTTGTGACATGTTATGGTTTGACTATACTGAACCACTGAAATCTGCTCAAATGAATAATCAATCCAGAATCACGGATATTGGAATAACCTCTTGTAACAAAATTAACAGGTTTATTTACAAGATTTTTAGTTTTAAGTTAGCCACATAGATAGCAGAATAAAGCAGTGAAAGATTTTTTTTGTATGCAAGACAGTTGAGAACATAAGAATGAAATTCTAAAAAGGCAAATCATAAGATAAAAAATGCCAAAAAACCTCACAAGTATGGTGGCAGGTATTATGGTGAGTGAGCGCAAAGCTTGTGTAACCAAACTGATAGAATGAACAATCACAGTTGGTTGTTGTCTGTAACTTGCAATTAGTGAAGAAAAAACGAATATTGGAATTAGGAGGCTAGTAAAGATTTGATCAGGGCCCAGATGTGCATGTTCTTAAAAAAACAAAAAAACTTGGGGAATTTTAATGCTGCCAAGATGTTCCGTATTATTTTACCAAAATGGTTTGTACTAAAAAGGTCTTGCCATTCAATCCTAAGACCCAGATGGTGCAACAACCTCAGAACAATCTCATGAACACAATAAAAAAATCTGCTTTGGCTTAAGTTCAGTCTATTATTTATGTCATATGCAAATTCTGCAATTTTAGGGATCCTAAAAAATGAATTACTCTTAACTGATCATCATAAAATAAAGATTTAGTTGAATCCCCATTACAGATAAACTATTTTAATTTCTAAAAAAAATTAAAAAATTTGGTTGTTGTTGAAATCGTGCAGTATTATATAAAACTTATCAAGAAGCTTAAATCAAAATGTTGTAGTCCAGTTTTGTAAACCACCAATGTGGTGGGTTCCCTCTGTGACCAATTTACATTACATTTTAAATTTCAATTAATGGTGTTATTTACCAGCATAATCCCATGACCTCAAGTCTTCAGCACAAAAATGCAAGCACATAAAAAGCCAACATGCAGAATACCACATCATTTACATCCAAAATTCTCCATTTATAAAAACAAGTCCTGTACCTACAACGCATTTGCTGCACTGTTCATCTGAGCAGAGCACTAACAAATGAAATTAACCGCACTCTGACCCTAAAATAACCTCATATTAAAATGTACAGTCCAAGTTATCACAGTCAAAAGTTGTTTTATAAATTTGAAACGCTAAAAAAATCTCACTTCATTAGTCTTGTTGCATTTGCTTTGAAAACGTCGAGACTAGACCGGCAGCTCGGCAGGCTCCAAATAATCAATCCCCTCGTCTTCGTTCTCGTCCATGACGTCCCTGTCGGCAGCGCTCGAATAAGCAGGCGGTGAAATTACTAGCGAATGCGATACTGTAGGTACTCCGGCCGCTTCACGCACATCCCTATCCCCGTCGTTCCGCAAGCGCTCTAAGGCTCTGGATATAGAGGCCCTTTCACTGCTTTCGTTCTCGTCTGAAAATAACACTATGCACAATTAATTTGGAATAGTGATATGGCAGCTAGTTATTAATATTGCATATTTAACTCATATACACGGGATGCATCAGAGATTGCAATGTTGCAAGGTTCATAAAAAAAATAATAATTTGCAACAGTAGCGAACTGCAATTTTTGGGCAACTTAACAACCGCTGCCGAACTTGCACCCCAAAACGAAAACAAAGACGTAGCCCCACGGGAAAAAAGAAAGGCCCTCAGGGAGATCCCTAGATTTTGCGCAAAGCTATTGATTTGCATATTCTGATGCATCCTGCAAAGTGAGAAATACGTCATACGTTGATGCCACATCAACATGTTGCTTACCGTGACACGGCGTTTCAACGCACGAAAACTTGGAACCATGCTCTGCCATTTCGTTGTAGGAGAAATGCATAGATGACGTCACTGGCAAGAAGTTACAGAGAGCTTTGGCAACAGCCAGTCGCACGTTGGCAACAGAATCGGTAGATAGTTCCAAGAGAGGCGGTAAGAGGTGCGTACAAAAGAGATCCTCGGGAAAGCAGCACTTCAGTTGCAGGCAAATGTTGGCATAAGTTTGCCTCTTGTGCCATTTGGAATTATGAGCAAAACTACCCACTAATTCCAGCGAAAGAGAAACGAGAAAGTCTCGCCCTTCTTCAAAGCCTTCGTTCCCCTGTTTTAGTAAACAAGAAATGAGCCTTGACAAGGCCTCGGCAGCTGTAGTTCGCACCTCTGCCACCCGATCATGTAGAAGGCGGATTGCTACGGGTACCAAGTAGTTAGCAACGTCTCTCCAAACAAACAGGTTAGCCAATTGAGACAACTGCACTGCCAACTCCAAGCGGAAGCGCCAATTGCGATCGTTTTCAGGTTCCAAAAACTCCTGCACTTTGGGAAGATAGGAATTGCGTTCCCTGGCAGGGAGGAGCTTTAAATTTTAAATGAACAAAACATCCAAATTTGTTAAAAATTACCGAACAAGCAGATACCAATAAATTACAGATAGACAATTGAAAATGTAACCCACCGATAGAAATCTTGCAAAATGTTTCAAGATCCCGATTCGAACTTCATCCAAATCACGAATAAAACTGTTGAAAACAGGCACCAAGTCTGAAGCGGCTAAATCCCGGCCTAAAATGGCAGCCAATTCGTGAATGGAAAAGGCCAAAGTGCGGCGCACCTTCCACTGAAAAACAACAAGTAACTTTTCATTGCTAATTCTACAGCACACAAAGCAGAATTCTTTCACATCATGTGGGTAAAAACAGCAATGCTGAAATTCAAGTCACTTCAACTTCTTAATTTAAACATTTTTAGGTACAACTCGAAGATTCACAATATTTTTTCAGAGAGTTAAAACTGATTTTTAAAAAAAAAATTATATAAATTTTTCCCCCAAATGGAAATGTTCCAATGTGGAAAAAAAATTCGAACATCAACTGGTGTGTAACAAGAATTTCAAGCATGATTCCCAACTTTCCCGATTTTCAGGCGACTAGAATCACTGAATTTACCTGCATATCGGCGGCAAGGCATTCATAAAGCGTTCTCAAGAGGGGCCAATGCTTGCGTCCAAGCGTGAGGGCCACAGCTGGCAAACTATGCGCACAAAAGCGGACTATTTCACTGTCCATACTCTGCACGTGGGCTGGATCTGTCATTTTAACATACTGGCAGAGCAGATCGTGCGGGACGATATCTTGGGGCTCTTCTTGGCACAGACTTTCCATGTGTAGGAAAGGACGATACCGAGA
Organism: Julus scanicus; assembly: GCA_034698625.1. Classification (NCBI taxonomy): domain Eukaryota; kingdom Metazoa; phylum Arthropoda; class Diplopoda; order Julida; family Julidae; genus Julus; species Julus scanicus. The sequence goes on from JAQGBW010001252.1 coordinate 10,504, forward strand.
TAGAATTCCTCCCGGTTCAATATCCCTGGTGGACATTGCGGAAGACAGCTCCTCCTGCCCTTCAGTGGATTGTAGTCTGACGCGGCAGCCTACGCCACTTTCCCTGCGAACCGCATGGGACCCAGCCTCTGCATCGGGGAAGTCCACTAAAACATTCAATTCTGTAGAGGAAAACGCTCGCCTTTTTTCCGTATCCCGTTTGTGACTTCCACGACGACTTTCTACCATATCACTATCCAAAACGATATCTGGAATGGGGTCTCGCCAATACTGGAAATTATTGTAAGTATCACAGTGCGCCACGTGTAACCTCCGCACCCCTTCCACGATATCAAACCCACTGGCTGAAAACTGTGCTTCGCTTTCAGCTTGAATGTCAGCACGATGCTCTTCATCGGTATCGTCATCTGCAGGTGAGCACGCATTGCTCGATTCTCGGCTAACAAACCCGCTATCCATTATTTCAATAGTAGGAACCTCGTTGGGATTTTCCATAGTTTCTGCTTTGGTTTCATTTTGTTCCACTTCCTCATCACTAGACGAAAATTGAAAATTTACTTAATTGCAAACTTATCGATTTGATGCCCCAGGAAAAAAAATATGACTTGTCAAATGTACACAAGCTTGGTATTATGAAAAATTAATCTCTTGTTAATTCTATCTCACAGATAAGTATGATAGCGGCAAAAATGCTGAACTTGTACAATTACAAAAACCATAACTATACACTTAATTCTCCCATTCAGCTGATGTTAAAAAATTTCAAAAAATCAACTTACAACTGATGAGCTACACAAACGTTGCCATCCTGGTCATAGCAAAGATTTTGTGTGGCAGGGTCTGCAAACGTGGAAATGAATGGCCCGAGGGACTGGAAGGCAGCCATGCGAACCCATCGCGACTGATCGGAAAGAAGCACCCCGAACATGCTCGCCAACTGTTGTCGTCTAATGGTAAGCGAGCAAACACAAGAAACCGCCACAAAAACATCGGCACAGGCCTTGCGTACCCCCCACATGCCATCATTGCAAAGTCTTGTAAAGTTGGCCAGCTAAAATCATACAAAAGAAACCATAAGTTAGAAAACAAAACAAAATTAAGGATGCACACTTTCCTTTTTTTTTAAACTTCTTAAGATTCAAAAATGAAAACGTCATCACCGATTGCCAGTAGAAGGCAATGCAAATTCAGGAGAACTCACTAGAAAAGCTTCGGTAGTATCTTCTCCCAAGACAGAGCACATATCGCCAAAATGAATGGCACAAATCTTGAAAAATGAAGTGAAAAGAAATAAATAAACATGTATGTTAGCGACCTGAGAAGGAGAACATAATCATTATCACAATAATCTAAATTTAAGTTTAGCTTAAAAAATGTACCATACCGAGTATGGTGAATCGTTTGCGATTGAAGAACCATGCCAATCACTTTAATATTTAAAGATCACGCTGAAATAATAGAAATGTCAAAGCGGAAACTTACTTTTCTCACTTGGAATAGGCTATCGGAACATAGCATTAAAAACTGTTCTAGGAATAATGTTTGGGCCATGTCCTTTCCCAGGAGACTGGCTGTACGACTCATCAACTGTAAGTTAGTCAGAAACGTTCAATTAGCAATAACAAACTAGAAAATCAAGTCAAATGCACTTAAGGCATAAACCACCTTTAATAGTATTTTTAGCAGTGACACAGCGAATGCTTTGTTGCACAAAAACATTAGAAGTTCGATTAGAAGAAGAAGAAGAAGAAGAAGAAAAAAGTTATCGAAATCTGATTCAAAACGATGCTGTTGCATTCTGATATCCAAATAGGCCTCACAAAATCGGAAATTTTCGCCCATTTCCGTGTAATGCAAGTGCCAAATCCTGTGAAGTCAAACGTTTGTTGTACAAAGATTGCATGGCGCTCATCAAAGCTGGCTGTGATATGAATTTGAAAACTTATGCGACATATCCAAACCACTTTGATGACCGTCAGCATATCCCACTCCGCACTGTAAAACTGCGAAAAGTAAAAAACAAACAGGATATGAAAGGATTTATGTTTACAGAAAATAGTGCGATTGTGCCGAATCTCGGTCGATCAAAATCACCTTCCAACTCATCAAAGCTGGCTGTGATATGAAAGAACGAGGCAAACCAACATATTACAGCCACTTCGAGAGCTGGACTTTGACGATGAAGCTTCATTGTCCATTCCTGCATCAGATACCATACACAATTAAACTTTCGTCATTCATAAACTATTCTAAGATATAAACACACTGACAATTTGTCAACCATTTCCATATAAATAACATCCCAAAGTGTTTGCTTGATTAAAATTAGTTAAAAACTTCAAAAATAAATAAATTGTGAAATCAACAGAATTGGAAATCGTGTGGATTTGAATCAATATGTGCAAATTTAAGAGCAATCCATATATTCTGAATCATTTCCAATCACCCATAAATTTAACCTAAATTGTACTATACAGTACCAATTCATAAATTATACAAAAGTTCTACTATGCATGAGTTTTACCATAGTAACGCTATCTTTAGAAAGCCAATCAAAGGACCATGCAAAATATCAACTTGATTTTTACCAAACTTTGTTCCTTCTAGTTTTCGAAGCAAAGTATTCTACCTCTCTCCTGAGCTCTACTGTTCGGTGGTTTCCGGTGCAAATTGCAATCGAAGATAGTGAAAGCATCCCAGCTCGTCAAGATGGCTGTGATATGAAGCTGAGAATCCCAAACCACAGCCATCAGGACGACAGGGCCAGCTTCTTATTTTGGCCCTCGGAAGATGCTCGAGTATCTGTATCTCCAGTGATGACATGCAGATTTCGGCATAAATCCAACTCATCAAAAAGGCTGTGATATGAGCTGAATAAGCGATTTTGTCTACATCTCACAACCGCTTTGACGACAAGACCTAGCCACTCCTTCGAAGGTCGGCGACACTTACAGGAGCTGCGAGAAGAATGGGCGTTGCGTGGAATTGGTATCACCATGAACACGATGTTTCTTGCAAGGTTTTGCTCATCAAAGCTGGCTGTGATAGACAGTCAGCTCCAACCCAATGCTATGACAAACCAGTTTTGATGCCAAAAACTTGCACAACTTCAATTCCAAATAAGGTTCGGCGACGCATCTCTTCGAATCCTCTCTTCGGAGAAAGTGCAGCAACAGAAGTATGAACACCGGGAGAGGATAGGGGCAGGACAAGAGCGATATATTTGAAGGATTTTTCATAACTTTCCATGAAAGACAAGATAGTGAGATGGCTTTCAACTCTGCCACATCTCACTACCCATGTCTTTCATGGAAAAGAGGGAAATTGGATAACGTGTTGAATCGGCACGAATGAAAAGTTATCAAATAACAAGTAGGAGAAAGAAATAAAAAAAACATACACGGCATCGTTATTAGCAGAACTTTGATTGACCTTCATATTTTGACAGCACTTGTTTGCCTTTATCATCACCTACAACGATAGCCTTGGCATCAAAAATATACACAAACTCACCATTACAGCTTCGGTGCGGTAATGGTCCATGCTATCCAGATTAGACAATTGTAGGACAATAGGGCATACGTGCTCCTTGAATTCTTCTTTAATGTCGGAAGTCAGATAGAAATAGCAATTAGAAAAAGCATAATGGACATTGAACATATAGTGCATTGCTCCCACTAAAATTGTGCAAGTTAAAAATTTCCCGGATGCTATTTTCAAAATAGTACATACACTAGAATGACCAGTCAAGCCAAGATCAGATAACTCAAACGAAATAGAAGATGGAAGCCAGTTTTAAAAATAACAGTAAATATCACGATCTTTACAAATTAGGGCATGACTGGTCATAGTATAATTATGTTATGAAGAAAAATAACAAAAACAGCCCTTAGATTAAGATAATTCAAACTCAGAAAATTGAAAATAAATTTTGATTTTGCCATCTCATTCTTTAAGAAGTCAATGTTTATGGGTTAATCGTCCAAGGACTAGGCCACCACAAAAATTGGCACACTTAAAATTCTTTACCAGTGAGAAGGCCATCAAGACTACAATAGATGGCAACTCGACGAGCAATTAGAAACTTGTGTTTGCTAAACCCTGGGCGAATTTATTAAAATCGTTTCAAAAATTCTGCATTTTATGTGTAAGCAACTCTGTTATTCCTCGAGAAAACTTGGGAAAATTTCCAATTAAAGTGGGACTTATGCATCATCCTTAGTAATGTTAACGCACTTACCGGGTCCTATAAGTTTCCGTATCATCAGAGACAACAAGGCCTCCTGGCAGGTTTTGCGCACTTGATTGTTAGGGTCGGCCAGATACTTTACAACCAAAGGCAGGATGTAGCGGAGCAAAACTTCATCCAATCCTTTGCCGTCGTGACCATGGCAGAAGGCAGCGATGTGAGGGACTTGTTCTACCAGTTCGGCTCGAACACTGGGTTCTAGATAGGGCAAATCAATACGAATCAATTTATAATCAGGTCAGAGTTACCCAACAGAATTTTTATAAAGAACGTTTGTAACCTATGTCGTCTGCCAGGCGCAGTAGGATTGAAAGAACAGAAGCAACATCGTCTTCTACTTGTGCAACTGAGCGCAACGTGTCCAGCAAACTCCTGGCAACCATTTGCCTTAAAACAAGAAAAACACAAATTAATATAAATTACAAGTGCTACATGAACGGAAATACGTAAAACAAGATTTTAATTTACATTAAAACGAAGTTAACAAATTTTATTATTTGAAAATCAAACGCATTATGTTCATCTCTAAAAACCAAATTTTTAATAGCATCTTTATAAAAAGTAGAGCATGAGGTATTTAAATGGCAGTTTTTAACTGATTTGATAGAGAAATTGCATGGCGTCACCTAACAAGACTTTTGTGCCATCATATGTGAAAATGGGTCACACAGTTTATATTCACCCTGTACGAAGCATATCATAAAATTTTATCAAATAAATCTATAAAATAACAAGTGTCAACAACCTTTCGTGCTTGCTACCAACAGTCAGCCATCCGCCACAATTACATAAATATAGCTCACATTTAAAAAAAAAAATTTGACAATTTAATTCACACTTTGCTCATGCAGGTATGGTCACATGGCCATGGGTCCTACAAATCCTAATAAATCATGGAATATTTTTGAGATACAAAAATCCAACAAGAAACTACTCAGAAACTTGGTTGATTATCCGATATCTGGCGTTACCAATAGATAAGGTGGTCAAATCTGCCAGAATTCAGATTACTGAGATCGTGGTTCACTTTTGCTAACATTTTGGTGCTAATACAGAGATGTCCCTTGATGGCAATAACCCCACTACTATCCATCGAACTTAGAGAAGAACAAACACGAGTGTGAATGTGTATATGGTCACAACTTTCGAGTTCATTCATTCATCGATTTTTTTTCTATCACAAATCAAGAATTATCTGTAATCTCACAACTAGGTATTTCCATTCCAGTGCACGTGATCCATGAACACACAAATTTTATTATTTATTTTTCTTAACCCATCATTGGTTTCATTGTGAGATGCTTCTGTATAGATAACATTTAAATTTCTGGGTCAAGAACCACTGCTAGTTCTATGTTTTTGTTTTCCGGTTTGTTTCTACAAGGACTATGTGCAGATTCTGCTCTTCTCCATGCACTCTTGGTCGCTAAACATTGTTGACATGAAAACTGAAGCCAAAGTCATGGCCCATATTCTAATTCGAGTTCAAGCTAGTCGTTGGCTAAACACTGTGGCAAAGTATGTAAATACCATAGAAATAATTTTTACTTGAATTTCTGTACTGAATGGAACGACGACAGTAGTACACTTTCCATAAAAACACCAAAAACCAATTGTCCATTTCATTTCATTGAATGAAATTTCGCGAACAAAACATGATCGCCATCATTACTTTATTTATCGCAATTTTTTTTCATCAATTGACCAGAATTATGAATGGTCTTTGAAATCGCCGAGAGAAGAGGAAAAAAAATAGGGGAAGCTGATAAGCAGTACCAAGATTTTTCACGAGCAGCACCATTACCATTTGTCGGTCTCACCCCTGGACCCCGTTACCCACCCCTGTTCCCCTGCTCCGTTTTCACATGAGCGTTCATCGAAAGGCAGCTAGGACTCACGAGGAACGACATTCCCAGCAATCCCCTGGAGTGAGGCTACATTCCTCGGTGGAGAACACCCCTGCCCGTGGGGTGAGGCCGTGTCCCCCCACGGTGGGGACGCCGCTTTCCTTCATTCTCAGTACTACCAAAGCATTTTTTTTTTTATTTGCTCCCCTTCCTCTCCCATCATCCGCACCCCTCGTGTGGCAAAAATAAGCAGCTCCTATCCCACAGGATTGCTACCCCACCCTTGCCCCGACCCAGTTCTTCCCTCCCCGCACTAATATGCCATCTGTGTGGCGAAGAAGAAAAAAACAATGCGCCCTCATGTTCCACTTTGCCTTAATTCGCCAAACTCCGTCACTTTCCACAGTTTGGATCATAGCGTAGGTGGCGCTGCCAAAGCAAAGTTAAATTAAAACCCAATTAGAAATTGCCCTTCTCATTATGGCTAATTTTTTACTCCTTTCAAACTAGGGGCCACAAATCTGGCCGATGAGCACTCTGTCCATAGCATTTAAGTGAAAGTGATGGACATTGTAGATGTTACATGGAGATTAACAGGAAAATCCTCATAGCTACATAACATTAGCATTATTATTTACTATTTATTGGAATGCGTTAAGATTAATCAATTTCCAAGCGCCATCTATGAAAAACTTATGAGTTACAAAAAATAGTGTCCTTGTTTCTGTGCTTTGGAAATGGGAGACTAAAGGCTTTGCTATAATTCCCGAATTTTATTGGTAGAAAACAATTTAACGAACACGTAGAAAATAAGTTTGATTGGGATAAAATGTTTTTTCTTCAAACGCCGCCATCTTGAATTTGGTCCAAGAAAGCAAAAAATGATCCTTATTAAGGCTTGGAAATAATTATTCCAGATAACTCTTGGAACTTTCTTCACAGATATGACTTGATTAACGACAACAACATTCCTTACATCACAAAACTGTTTTTTCTTCCCTTTGCCCCTTTTAGCTTTAAAAAAAAGTGGAAAAAATAGATGTCAATTTTTATTTACGTAAACTGATGCTAAAATAAGTCAGAAGGGAAATTCCCCAATTCTACAGAAGCAGAGCTGACCATATCAACTATGTGAAAGCATATGTAATATTTGTTGAATTTCCAGGTCTAGGGGAACACGTGTTTAGTTAAAACATGTTCATGTACGTATCATTTACACCAGGCGCTACATTCGAAATTTGAACCAGTGCAGATGTAAAAACATTCTCCCGCCCGATTTCGTCACTTCCGTGTATTGGAAAGTGCTGCCGCCCATCGTCCGCAGATGCCAGCAGGCAACGAATAGATGGATGAGGTGGCAACTGGATGTCTGCGGTCGGGCAAGATCGAAGGAAGAGGAGGAGGGGGCCAAAGGTCAAATCTTTCGGCTGGCCCTTTGCCAAAAAAGCACAGCCCGACATCCTCCCTCCACCCCCACTTCCTGCGTCGTGTAATGTTTTCCTTCACCTTGTTTGACTATTCCTTGCCCTATTTCCCATCCACCCTCGCGCTCCCCCACTTTTCCAGCAGGGTGGGGTCCACACCCTGCCCCAAGATGGGCGCATCGGATTGTCCATACCCTCAAACCACATTTTTAATAAATACTTTTTTTTTTGTTTCAAAATGGCGCCGGGAAAACAAGGAACGCGAAAAAGCGCTCGTAATTTAGCCGGAGCCCTCGCCGACTCCTCCTCCCATGAATGAAAATGAAGTGGCACTGAGGAATCTGCCAATAGGAGGCAAGGCGCCACGTTTTGATTGACAGCTATCGGGCCAATCGTAGGCCTCCGTTACTTTGCCAATAGTACTATGCCGAATGCACGTGAACCCAGCAAAGTACGCCAACGATGTCAACGGAAACGTGCAAAATCCAAAAGAGGGGGATAAAACGTTAAAAGCAGGGGGGAAATGGCGCGTTCCATTTCAGGCGACACGGGAGAATTAGGAAGAGGAAACAAATGCAGGGGCACTGTGCGATACTGTAATGGTTGAGCTGTACAGGGTACCGCGGAAATACAATCCACTTCGCTATGACCCCTTATCATGACAGCGCTCTTCAAACTTGTAACAATGACAGAACCCTAAGCTCCACATATTATTTCTTTGGTCCTTAGCAATCCTAGTACCAAAATAATGCACCACATGCATTTTTTTGAAATATCAATTTTGAATGAAAATTTCGATATTTATCAAAATCCTATGTTTTCTTTAAATTTATTTATGTGTAAGTGGTAATATAACTGCAAATAATACTATGCAACACAATTAAATTGAGTACTTAAGTGCAACAGTATTGATGCTTCAAAATGAACATTTGGGCTCAGCGACACTTGCTATTTAAAATCCTCAATATCGAACCGTCCACTACAATACCAGTTTAGATATTTAAAATTTGTAATCACACATTTACGTGCCATGAAGTAATATTAATTGCAAACGATGAAATGAAGAATATTTTTGCACATCAATGAATACAACCGATGATATATACAAAAACCTAATTTAAATTGTTCTAAAAACGCTGAAGAGCCCCTGAAAATTGTGCACTGGACTCCAGTCTGAATACTGCTGCCATATGGTAATAACCCTCGTTTTTTGCGGCTACTGAATTTTCAGAATATAAGTTTTCAAACATGCAAACAAACCATTAACAATTTATTTTTGGTGTAGTTAGCACCCTACATTATAACACAATTTCACTAAGTTAAATGGATGTATCAGTTCTTTAACAATCCATCAATAAGTTAGCACTGCAAAAAAAAAAAGTAAGCGTAACCTTTTTCATAAACCTGTCCCTAAATTAATCACGGTTGTTGGACAAACATTAAATCCCTGATTGAAACGCGTGTAAACAAATTTTGTGGTGCAGGATGTGCAAACTTTAACATATCAAACAAAAATCGGATAGCCAGCTTTTAAATCCACCAATGGACCTTATCCAAATGTCGTCATTGATAACTTGGCAAGACTTTAGACTGTATTTTTATTCTTTGTGCATCGTCTTGTGCAATGCATTTGCATAAGGTCAATTTGGTTCCTTAGTCCATACCGAACGATTTTAGCCATGATTTGTAAAGCATGCATTGAGCATATATCCCTTTGCTTCCAGAATGCGAGATTTTTGTGGTCAAATTCTCACCGATTGAAGATGTTTTCACTTTCGGCAAATCGCTCCAGATTATTACGAAGGGCCAGGTTGGACATGGTGCTGGAACCAGAAAGAGTCATGCCGGAATCGTCGTCTTGTTCATCGCCCTCATCTTCGTTGCCCTCTCTTTGAATTTCGTCGTCCTCCTCCTCTTCTACAAAAAATTAAAATTCAAACATGATTATCACATTCTATATTCGCAAATCCAAATTTATCACATGCATGTGCATACATAATAAAACATTTCATATTGAAGTATTTATAAGATGTTTGGACCAAATTTAGTGGATAGAATTAACCTATAGAAATCCCTGAAAATATTAAACGAAAAAAAAAAAAAAAAAAAAACGAGAGACAACCATCAAGACATGAAAACAGTTTGAACGTTATCATGCCCATTAATAAATCTTCACATTGACCATGTGTAACTTTAAAGTTGTGGACAAATTCCAATATGAAGAAACCGTTCAATTTCACTGTTTTCACAATAGCTCAGTTACTTAATTTATTGTTTTTTCATCACTTAAAAATGCCACACAAATCCACCAAACAGTTTGACAGAAATTATCTAAAAAAATCTTATTCAAAAGTTGATCCATCAATGAAAGCATATACATTTTTAAACGCCTTTTCAAGATGCCAGTTTTGTATAGAAAACCAGATTACGGAGTTTTGTTTCGAACATAAGGGACACAGAATCGAGGTAAGCTAACCCGATTGACAAAACGAAAAAATGTAGACCCTAACCCTAGGTCTGCTGACAATTCTCAGCCCGCCATGGTCATATCATCTGAGACACTAAGTAAGGTGACCATTTCCGTTTAGTTTGAAGACCGTTCTGAAATTACATATAGTGCAGCGGTTGCAAGCTGATAGTTGGTAAAGTGATCCCATTTGAAATATGTTTAGAATGGTTCAGTTTTGTACAAAAACTGAAGGGAACAGAATGATGAAAAAGATGTCACTGGTACCTAATAACAATTTTTCTTGTCATTAATATTTGTTAGCAACACATAGTCAGTGAATGTTTGGTCAAATCACAAATGATACCAGGAACGTTAGCATACCAATAACGTGCTCTTCAATTTCAAAGGGGCATCCACACATTTGAGAGCCTATTCTACACAACCAAACGTCCATCTCAAATAAAGGGCAATAATTTAACCATATTGACAAAGTAAAAGTGGTTCGTGTTCCCACTAAGGCGAACCTTGATGGTCATTGAGATAACTTAGGAAGTGATATAAGCGAATTGCTTACTCTGACGCACTAACTCAAGTATAGTTTGAAAATAGTTTCAAACCCTAAGCATGCATGATTGCAGTGGTCTATAAACTTTCAACTTACAAGAGACCATTTTGTGAATTCTAGTTAAGTAGAACTGAAGTGAGCATCTCAAACGCTTTGTCTACGGTTTTCATTAGCTACAAATGAATAGTAAAAGGATTGCCATAACGACAAAACACAGCAAATGAAATTTAATGCATATTTAACTTTGTTTGTTCATAATGCACAACTTTGCGGTGCACCAGTGCAAACAACCCAATTGCATTGGTACATTTTTGAGAAACTACGCTTCTGTTTCCACTTTCCATTATACCAACTGAAACAGACGCACATTTGGAATATAAAATCTGTGAATTGCACAAAAGTGAGAAGCCGAAACTAACAAAACACGGCACACAATGCAAAATGCAGTACACTCGGCAAATCTGCAAGCTTTTGCTTACATGACACTGAAGCACTTGCTTCGATAAAAATTTCACAAATAAGTTTGTGCTCAGAAAGAAAGCAAACACCTGATGACATGCTTAAACTCTGAAAATTATAAAGCTTGTTGTTACAACAAATAGGTTTGTACGAATTTGCTCATGTGGTAGAAGGTCCTCATTCGTGACAACATCATGTTTAATATCAATCGAGACGCCGTTGACTCATCAGTCATATAATGTTGAGGGGGAAGTACATTTTATTTTCTTGTAACACGCATGTATCATATAGTCTGGACTAATGTTGCACCGAGTCTATACTAGCCCGTGCCTCACAAGCATTTTGCCACCTGCTAGTGTTGGAAAAATACTGGCCATTAATTAAGAGATACATAACATAACAAAGTCCACCTTGTACTTCTCACTATAATTAGGATTTTTATACATATGCAAAAAAGGTGAAAATACCACTCACTTATGAAATTTTACACGTTTGATTTATGAACTTATAACACATTGAATACTATCTATCTAAGCATGATTTGTGATAAATTTGGACCTAATTCCTAACAAAAATGCATTAACGTCTGGTATTGGAGACAGTTGTGAAAAAGTTAAAATACATTTTTGAACAGCAGAACAGAATTAACGGAAAAACAAACATGTTCAATGTTATTTAAAAAAAGTTTACTTCTGGTGGCACATGGTATTTCCAACATGGTCGCTTCTGTACAGTAATAAAACGCAACCATGTTGGAAATGTGCCGCTGGAGGCTAATATACCATATCAGTTCATTGATGTGTGAACCAGGAAAAGGCTTACTTGAAATATTGCTTTCGTTACTACAAAATCAAGCCATATTAGCACGTAGTGATTTTGAGGAGTTTTTGGGGTACGAGGTCCCCCATCCCAGACCACCATGCCGCACTTTTTTGTCGATTAATTGGTTCAGTTTGCGCTGATAAGATAAGCTACGAATGTTATTTGTTCGAGCCGTATATATAATTTTGTCCTTTCCAAGTTCATTCATAAAGCTTGAACATTGCAAAATATGAAAAATACGGTGACACTGAGTTGGAGGGTACACGCGAGAGGTACATAACAAGGGACACAAATCTCAACATTCGCACAATATTCAATTTCTAATAAATCAGAAATGCGAGTCAGTTCGCACAATCACTCGTTAAAGACGTATATGGGCAAAAATACAGTATATTAACAATCATGCAGGTTTGTTTTGACAGTGGCCATAAAATTTGCATTACTCCCATTCAGGACACTAAATGTGATGGCCTTTAGCAAATCATCCTAAGCTACTATGCATGCATTCTGCCAAAAACAAAATTGGCTCGTTTCCGGTGCACGGAAAAGGTCCATACTCCACTAGGGGGCGAAGAACAGAGATAAGGCTAATTATTTCTGTGATTAAGCAGCAGCAAAAAAACCAAAAACACACAAAAATCGCTAAACCATACATACATGCGTCTTGAACGCGTTTCCCTGCTGGAACGAGTAAAACATTGGTTAGATTCAACCTGATGCTAGTCCCAGATGCGTGCAAGTCGAAAACTCAATGAAAGAAAGCACCTGCAACTTGAGAATACACCCCCCCACACATCCATTCTTGTGAATAAGGTCATTTGGGTTTGAGACCAGTGCTATTCTCGACTTAAGTCCAGAATGCAAAAATGCCATTGTTGTGATCACGCTTGTGGCAGATCATTAGTGTCCATTGGTGGTCGAACCCAAAGCATCCCTCATTATTCAGCTAGGTTATTTGGATAATGACCACGTTTCTTGTAAACCACTTCACCACCGTATATTCAATAAATTTTCGTATATGCATAGCCTTGTTTTTCAAATATAATACTGTAAACAGACTTCAACTAGAAGCTGCATACATCATTACCTGCTCACGACCCATACAGTAATTCTCAATAAAGCGATAAATGTTTATAATTATCAAAGATATCTTATTGCATGACTAATTGATTCAAGTACAAATTTAAAGTACCATGCAGGTGAATGAAACGGTTGTAAACAACAACTATATTTAAATCTTCCATTAAATGAAGCATTAATTAAAAGGAATACATTACTTCACAGATAGGTAATCCAAAACAGCGCTTAATGTCACGTGAAACTTCGAGTATTTATGTATTATTCACGTTTATATGTTCAATATATGCAGTATATCACACGTTGAGTTTAGATACCATGATAGCAGTATGTTCAATGTGCAAAACACGTGGAAGAGAAACCAATATTAACACAAAAATTCATATATAACTGTTCAACTTATCCGATGATCCTGAACGTATGGAAACCCCTAAATTTACATAACCTCATAAAGCAGTAATGTTGAACCAAAAACAAGGTTTGAGTAACACACAGTTCAGAGAATGCCCATGACGACGAGCGGTGGAGCCACGAGTCTTATTCAACAATTCTCATTCCTGATGGCGGAATGATACAAAAGAAAGAAAAGAAAAAAAGAATCCAAAGAGAAACAAAGAGCATTAGCTCGATAAACAAAACAAAAACTTTTTTTAAAAAACGAAGCAGCTTACAAGCTCGCAGCACGTGGAGCAAAGTAGCTCAAGCACAGCAAGAGGGTCAGGAAACCCGGGGAATCCATTCGTTAACCCAGAGTGCACCTCCTGACCTTTTTACACACATTTTGTCAATATAAAAGTTGAACTGTTTCTTTTATATACGCCATATTTTCAAATTTCTCAACACTTGCTCAACGCGTGTTTTCAGGCTTGCAAAACTTTTCCCAAAAAAAAGTTAAAAATAGAGCGCGTGGTAGGCCTTTTCGTAATGCGCACATATTCTGTTTGGGACGGGCTTTAGTCTGGTTTGCTGGAAAATTGTAAAATCATGAGTTTTGTGGTCGAAATTACAAGCTAACACGAAGGTCAGATGGCGCTTGTGCATTCACATCTATATGTTGCACTGTTATTTTGAAAACAAGTGTTGTGATGTACACAAAATTGCACGCATTTCAGATAGGGAAATATGAATACCTCGGCATCACTTTCGTAATAAAACGCTGCTGTGATCGCATAAATATGCATACAATTAACGGGGTTTGATGCAATGCATTAGATTTGCAATGCCCACGAACAGCGTCAAACAGTTAAAAGACATCAACAAGGGGCTCAAATGGGTTAATTTGGAAAGAACCACTCCAACATTTGAGTTGATAAAAATCAAAATCGAAACAATGAATCATACCTGGAGCTGGTTCAATGCACGCTACCATGTGTTACCATATCGTCCAAAGTATATGAAAACCAAGCTATCGGCCAGGCCGAGATTGTACAATATTATTAGTACACGTAGCCAGGACCAAATTGATCAGAAGTAACCTAAAGTCAAGATTTTAAACTAATAACTCATTCAGAGAATCAAAACATCCTTTAAATTTCTCCGGATTTCCAAGCACTCGCAGGATGTTGTCCTCCTTCAGACCAATGTGTATCTCGCACAAAAATCGATGCAGTTATAGAAACTGCGAAAGTGTCGCCAAGTTTTGGCCAACAAAACGAGCTGATGAAACGTGACATCGTTAACGGACGTTCCCCGAAGCAAGTATCAAGAATTAAGGAACTACCGTGTGTATCTAGATTAGACACAGCACGATTTTCATGGATACACGCATGTTGTCACTAAAAAATTGGGCTTTCTCAAGGGGTTAAAGATGAACTAAATTATCATAGTTTACCCTCAATGTACCTGATTTTTCCAGTTTACTCCAGTTCCAATTTCAGCTAACTATGACAAACTATCCATTTAAGTACAACTTCCCACGACAAGAACTGAGGATTTGTTTAAAATGCTTAAGCAATAACGTTATCCTTCTTTATTAGCACATTAGAATGTCACAAGAGAGTGTCGGACCAAAAGTACACACGTCATATCCCAAACAGAAGGTGTCAACATGTTGCCACTAGACAAAGTTTTCTAAGAAGAAGAAAATAGATGGTGCAACTAATGAGGGTCATTCACTCGTAAATATCAACAGATGGGTGGTTATGAAATAGGTTTTACAACAAATTGGACAGGAAACCATGGAATGTCAGCCCTTTGCTGAAATACAGTTTCACACAAAAAAATAACATCAGTGGTGCTTATATGGATGGGAGTGTATGTCCAACAACCCACCAACTCGTGCATCCCACGTTGCACCAACATCCAATAAAAGTGATAGGCGGAATTTTTTAGAATGATGCAAAACCAGTCGCTGGTCGTCATCCAGAAGTACAGAAGCCAGTTTCCCTACTGTGCATAATTAACACGTTACCACAATTAGGTACGAGACGCGCCATTAAGATTCAAGATTTCGCACCGAGGGACATGCATAATAACGAAGGACGGGGAGAAAAAAAAGTACAACGAACGGGTTCGCGATACACATTCAACACCCGTGTTTATACCACGCTTACCACTATTTCATTCATCCGTTTCTTCGCTATCCATTCATTCATTGGCCGTCTTAGCCGATGACGTCACGGACCCGCCAAAAGCAGTGGGTTGAAGAAAAAAAAAACTAGGGGGAAGATGGAAGAAGGGAAAATTTGACCACTAATGAGGGATAACATCGAACAAATCACACCGGGCTTAAGATCAAACTACTTCTTTCTAGGATCACAACAATGTGAACATGTCCAGTGTCCTTGCTGATGCTAAACTTCCCTCGTCACAAAGACCACCAAAGATGCACATCTAACTGGAGCAGAAATGTTTGTGTCCCTTGCTTTCAAATGCGTTCTCTCCACGAACACGTGTTGTTTCGACCTGGAGCAAGCGTCCAGCTACCGAACACCAATCCATTTGTGAACCCACTCTGCTAAAACCATGGCGTTCGAAGAGACACAACCGTTCTCCGCAGTGTGGGTTCCACCCATGGCGGCATTGATGAGGGACGAAAATACGTACACGACATGGCAGGTCTCACGTGTTTGGGGCAAAACACGCGGGTTCCCCCCCCCCCCCCCCCATTGCAACAAAACGAAATCAAAAGAGAAGAAAAACGAACCAATAACAGAAAACTTACGACAACGCCAGAATCTCAAAGTTCACGAACACTACTGTCGTAAAACAAACAAACAACAACAAAAAAACCTGGTGGGGGTAATAAACTAAGAAAAAAAATAGATTGGGTAAAAAACACAGAATGCGTCGTTTTGGAGAAAGAAGTCAATGACTGCCAAACATCGATGAAGGGAAAAGCAGCGGCGGAATCATTCCAAATCTCATCGAACAAAACCTCTGAAGTCCACAAAAATGAGAAAAGATAGCATGATGCGGTACTAACGAAAACATGGTATAGAACTACGAGCAAAATAATCCTCGGTTAAACTGTATTAACCGTCGATTAAATGTAACAAGGCAATTCAACATATCTCGGTAAGCGAATGTGGTACAAACGCATTAACTTGCCAATAAAATTTAAAAACTTAACCAAATAGCGAGCGTATAATGTTAATCATAACATTAAATGTTTCGGTAATCATCAATAATTATACTTTTGTTTAACTTACTGGATTTTGGATACAATTATGATAACAAGATAGATACCGTATCCTAATTTTAATAATCCAACAGTTCATCACAACCTCTATACCATCACCTTGTTACATAACAGAAATTAGTGGAAAAGTTAAGCTACTGTTAAACATGAATTACAGATAGCGTGTAAAATAAAACATTATAACGCTTTACTACCTAGGGGCCATTGAAAAAGGACGTCCCCGAAATTCCTTCAAAAATTGACCCTACCCTCTGTGTCCATTTTAGCTCAGACCCCTCCTCCTCATGGACGTCCTTAATTTTATTTTGTTTAAAGTATGGTATCCAGATTTTGTTTTTGTTTTTTGGAATATACAAAGGCCCATCCTATTCCAGATTAACAGTAATTCCTTGACTTCGAATGTAAATTCTAGCATAAAATTGGTGTTTAACACAAAGCTAGGCATAATTCCCGACTTTCCCGAGGTTCTAAAAATTCAAGTACGTTTGGGACTGGGGCACATTGGGGCGCCCAATTTCCCTTTCACTGACCTTTAAAAGTTAATTTAAAAAAAATCTAAAAACTGAAAATTACCATCATTAGTGGACGTTCATAATGGCTTTCCCCCTACCCACATACCAGCAGACCCCATGCACTCTTGAATGGCCCCCTATGTAACTCGCACAGGCATTGGCCATTTTGTTAAAGATAATCGGCCGTTAAAACTTGTTTTAAAGATCAACGTTGGGTTCAATCGCTCATAAAGCCATATAGTAAGACACTAGCATCTTTGCAAGTGCTCCTCTCCACGGATGTTTGAGAACGTGATGTACAGTTGGCAAAAAAAGTCTGTGAACACTATGAAAATTGTTGTTTACAAGAAAAATAAATGAAGTACATTGTTTAAAGTACAGCTAAAATAATGCATACATTACATAATTCATGTAAC